>JASWHV010000008.1:93798560-93952458 GCA_030760725.1 Neostapfia colusana | reverse complement strand
CACAGCAAAATCTCGACATTTCTAAGCAGCAATAAAAAGGCAATCATTACTTGACCACTTTGCTCCTAATATAGGAATATTAGTTAGATTATTTGCATGTTATCTTCAATATCAAATTCAGTTTAGATATTTAACTAGTTTTCTATATTATTCTTTAAAACAATTATATGATTTATTTAGAATAGGTAGTTGTCATTTTATGTGCTTAGCCATGCTCAGAACTTTAGAAAATAATTGAAATATAGTTATCGTGGTCATATTGAGATATATATGAGACACAAGAATGTGTCATAGATATAGGAATCTAGACAGACTATTTGTTTGCTACGATGTTTCGTGCACGAGACTCGGGAAAGTGTTAGTGTCTGTCTTAGATTTTAAGGACCGGTTCATGGAATAGTTAACCCGACTTTATAGTGCCATCACAAGACTGATATGGGGCAGCTTGGCTAATTAATTAGGTTTTTTACCGGTATAGTATGAGTGTATGGATGGTGCAGGGAATGGAAGTCAGTTGACTGCCTTGGGAACCACAAGGCTCAAGAAGGTGTTTTTGCAAGTGAGGGTGTACTCCTGAAAACTGTGGCGGTGAAACCTCAGTGGGCTTGTACTTCCTGGTAGACCCTTTGTAAAGGCCTCGTAGTGATCTCCTGACCGCACACCAAAGGAAGTGTGTAATGTGGCTTGCAACCACATGTATCAGGGAGGTTTTAGTCCATGTGGAGAACAAAATCACGACTTGTGAGTAAAGTTGTACGATGTCTGTAGAGAACCAAATTGTCATGATAGTCGTGCTCACGGTCAAGCGCGGCTTGGACTTGTTCATGATTAGAGAAACATGGAAATAAATTGGAATGTGATGTTAGATGGTCTAACATTGATGGTTTAATTATGAAGATGGTGGGATATTAATCATTGAGTAATATAGGTTGCTAATAAAAGCTAAAGAGTTAGGATTAATGCTTAGTGCTTAATTTGAGTTACCCTTTCTTGTCATTAGCCTACATGTCATATATTTCCTACACTTACTGAGTACACTAGGTACTCAAACTTGTTTCTATTGGATTTTAATTGTTGCTCAGGCTATGGTGATGACATAGAGTACAACGAGGAGGACTTTGACCCAAAGGAGTCGTACTAGGCCAGCGAAACCCGTGGGCAACGACTATGAAGGAGCTTCACAAGATTTTCCGCTTCTGTGACTCTATTATATTTAGTATCCATATATGTAAGATTTTATATTTTTATTACACGTTGAACTTGGCTTTTAATATAATTATAATATTTCACTATTGTCGGCACATGTATGAGTAAACAGATCCTCATGTGAGATATGCTCGGTTGTTCTTTATAAAAAACCGGGTGTGACACTTTTCTTTGTGCATACCTCATAACGATTATTTTGGGCACTTTTTCGTAATGGCAATTTTGAGTGATTTATAAATATGTACGGAGCTATTTTTTAAGATGTAATTGTTGAGTATAAAATCGGTTTGTTGTTACTTTAGGTAACTTTTTATATAGAAAATTCATGTGTAATTTAGAAATAGGGATAGAGGTATTTATAATGCCAATCGTGCATGATTTTTTCTTTCTTTGTTGATCTAACTAATAAAGTAATTATTTCTTCTTGAGAGTAAAAATGTATGATTTTTTGTTAGGAAAATATCAAAATAACAAATAAATTGGGTGTGATCCTAAGTGTCAAAAAGCACTTGTATATACATTCTTGACGTATATAGGACGCAGTCATACACAACAAGTTCATTAATCCAGACTGCTTAAAAAATCATTGTCGTGAGTTTACGCATCTTGTCGCTTCATCACTTTGACACGTGTGATTCATAGTCAAATCAGACTGTTAAAATTGGTCCAATTCATTGGTGTGTTTTGTAGTCGTTGTATTAAGCTATTGATTGATAACTGGAAATTGATGTACTCATTTTTAAGGTTATCTATGGCTATTTTAAAAAGGACGTAGTTGTGAGTTTCATCCCCTTATCGCTTCATGGCCTCGATCAAGTGTGTGATTCTTAGTTGTATTAGATTTGCAGAGCATGTTGATGTATTTAGTAGTCGTATTAGGCTATTAGTTGATAACTAAAGATCAATGGATCTGCTTTTGAGGTGATATTTGATTGGTGTACTTAAGATCCAAGATGAACTAGATGAAGAGGAACCAGATTCTCTGGATACCGGATGTACCACCCCCTTCGTACATCCCCATGCGGATGCCCTCCACGTAGAATACAACACTAATCTCAAAGCTTCCTGCGCTGCGCCGATCTCTAAGGCAGAATATTGTGCGCCGGCTCGATCCCTCCGCCGTTTGGGCTCACACGCCTTTCTTGAGCTTGTGCATGTAAAACAGTAAAGGTCCCGGCGGAGGCCGTGCTCATGGCGGCCAGGCTTGCCCCTGACGCGCAGCCATTCGAGGTGGCGCGCACTACCCCCGGGCGTGCTCTCTGGAGTTCTGCGTGTGAGCGTCTGGTGCAGTGGTGCCTTGACATGCGGTTCAAGATGGCGTTCGAGACTGAGAACTCATCGCAGATCAGCTGGTTCATGGGAAAAACCGTCGCCGGCGCGACGTCCAGGCAGCCGATCCCGCCCGGTGGCCGCAGTCGCCCTGGCGTTTCATTTAGGTGCTAGATACACTCACGCGCGCACTTCTCTGGATACCGGCGCAGCGTAAAAAGTTTTGAGATTAGTGCTATCTTCTACGTTGAGGGCATGCATATGAGGACTTACGAAGGGGCTGGTGCATCCCAGACAATCTGGTTCCGTTGAAGGAACCACAAACCGTGTAAAAACCGAACAATGGCAAACAGGCTGCCATATTTATTGCGTGCTCTCACAAACCCACGCATGCATGCACAGCCAAACGTGTAATTGTGCATGCATGTGCAATTTGAAATATAATGTGGATCAACAAATATCCCAAATGAAAATCAACAAACCCAAATACAGTGCGTGACTGGCGCTAATGTCCGCATCGGATGCGTGGTGGTAAGGTTGCGTTGCGGCCAGCTGCTGTCCCTCCCACTTGTTGCCCCCCGTTGGAGTCAGGCCCAGCCCAGCCACTGGCGACGGTTGCGTTCCCACACTTCAGCTCCCCGCCACCCTTGACACCGTTCTCCACTTCACCTCCAACGCCGCCGTTCACCTTACACGGCGGCTCGTCGGCCAGCGCTCTACCGTCCGCCGCCGTGGGAGGCACGGCAGAGCACAGATAGACGACGACGCTGGTCAGAACAAGGAGCAGGACAGTGTTCCTGGCCATGGCTGCCATCGATCGTCACAAGCTAGCTTTTGCTTTATTTGCCGAAGCTGCCTAACATACCAAACTGTTGATGTTTGAGAGTGTTGATGTGTGTTGTGTTTCAGTTAACGGTTCTTCCGGTCCTGTCGAGGTCTGTTATACTATATAGCTAGGGAAACACAGTAGTGGACGGAGCTAGCTATAGTATTAAGAACGATCATCTGCTTTGCGTGGGTGTATTTAAGTTACGACGAAGTCGTCCCTTCAATCAGCATGCAGCGTGCATTGATCGAGCTGGATATGTGTATAGCCGTTGCAGGCTTAAGTCAATGGACGGCCTCGCACGTCGATCAGGCATGTATGTTCGTTTTGCGAACATGCATGCTGTGCAGTAGTCCTAGCTTAATTAGAGGTGCTTATGTATCGGTGATCATTTACTTCATTGCATCGATTTTAAAATGTATACAAAGTATATTCTGGAGAGAACATGCATGCATGATTTGTTTCTAGACTACATCTTTGAAGATGCAGTTGTGTAGCAACAAGGTCAGTGCCGCGTGACCCCATCTTCCCAGAGTTTTCAAACGAGAGGAGATGCCCGAGCTATAGGACTCAAATTATGGTTGTTGAGCATCGCTTTTTATCCCGCATCTTTGTTTCAGCTTTAGATTATGGATTGTAGCTTCAAATGTTGCAACTAAATTGAAGAACCATCAGTATCAGGACACGCCCTTGATACTTGCAGACAAAATGCTTATAGTGGCCGAAAATGGATATGGATAATCTGTACTATTCGACAACCCAGCAAAACACAAATATGGTCCAGATTACCTGATTGGATAATCAATTTATCACTATTCATGTTTTTACTTAAATTCAAATATGAAAGTGGATATGCATGGTCTGGGTTTTAACACCTGATATCTGAACTATTGATATATGTATTTGTATTCGCAGTTGTAGCAAGACATGCATGTCTAAAATAGCAGAAGATAAGTCTAAATTTAATATGATTAGTAAACATTAATTTAGAATTACTGAAAATAAAATTATGTGAACAACAATTTAGAGAGGACAAGTGTCATAGTTGTCTTCATAAGATATATGGATAGATGAATACCCGTAATTGTCCTAATTAAATTGATATTAGATCTGTATTTACATTTGTTTAATATCCAATCTGTATTAATATTCGGTGATATTTGTATGTTCACTTGGCAATATGAAAATGGATATGGTAATAGAGCTGTCTGCTGGTTTATTTGCATCAATCTTAAACTAATATACATACAACCCGTCTGTCAAATTTTGTTGCAAAACCAAGAGATGTAAATGTATAAATTATATGGATCATGCTCATTTATATCCATTAGAGGTTGCAGGGCACTCCGGAGTTTACAAATGAGATGCACCTGAAGCACTATTGATCTGGCCCGTGGGCCATAGTGCCATACCCTGTCTTTCGTTCTCGAGAGCTTGAAACGTCCTATGTTTGTTTCTTGATTCTCTGGAATTTGTTATACCCAGAAAAAATTCAGGTAAGACACACATGGGTGCAACTGTAGATGTTGTAAGGGACTAATGAGGATATACAAGACAACCATACACATAACATGTTCACCAAGAAATAAAATGGAATATATTTAATCATCAAGAACCAAATGGCGTACATAGGTGTCAACGAACTGGGTACAAACCAAATGTTGCCAAAAGTAAGTTGCCGAACTTATTGCACACTATCACAAGCACACACAAACCTGCACATCCAAACACATGCTGTGCAGGTGTATATGAAACTGTAGATGGAAATTAACGACGACGACGACGACAATAAAAAATCAACAGACTGGCAAATTGCAAATGTGACCGGTGTCTATGTCATCAGGTATGCGTTGGTACCGATAGGGTCACCGTTTGGTTGTTCACGCTTGCTTGTTGCCGCCCCTTGTCGTTGGGCCCAGCCCAACCTTCTACGGCTGTTCCGTTTCCACAATTCACCCCCCCCCCCCCCCCCCCCCCGCCCTTGACGCCATTCTCCACTTCACCTCCAACGCCACCATTTACCTTACACGGTAGCTCGCCATCAGCAAGCTCTCTACCAGCTGCCTCCGTGGGAGGCGCAGTGGAGCAAAGTAGAACAGTGATGCCGAGTAGAACAAGGAGGAAGACGGTATTCCTAGTCATGGCTGCAGCCACGAGCTTGATGTGGCTTTGGCTGAGTATTGCTTCTTGACGTGTGTGTGTGTGTTGTTTCAGTTGATGGTTCTTGCGGCTATGTATAGGGAAGCTCATCATAAGTGGAGCTAATATGAAAAATTGATCATCTCGTTTGCATGGGTGTATTTTATAAGTTACAAAGTCGTCTTCCTCTGCAGCTATCACTAAGCTGAATATGTGAATGGTTTGTTGCAGGCTTAGCTATCTGGACGGCCTCGCACGTCGATCAGGCATACATTTTCTTTTTGCTAAATGCTGTTCTGGAGTCCTTTGAAGCGCGTATGTGTTGGTAATCATGTAACTAATCACTGCATTGATTTTACCACTGCATAAAAGGTGAAGCCCAGAGAAACATAACTTGATGGGAAAACATCTCTGAAGATAGCACAAACGCAGCTGTGGTTGGTTAGGGTCGTTGCCGCGACCCCAGCTTCTCTGGGTCTCTTGTTTGAATCAAGAGGACTTGCGCCTGACCTATGACTCAAAACTATGATACCTTTTTAATCTGCACTTCTCTCTGGAATGATTGCGAGTGGTCCTTTTAAATTGCACTTCTCCCCCAAGTTACATGGTAATACTAAAGGAGAGAGACTGCAAGAACCCACACACATCATTATACGAACAAGGACTTTTGTTACAATCTGTTGGGAAATAGGCGATGCTCTAGCAATTCGACCATATCACCCAGGAAACATGCGAGTAAGGAGGTCATGGATCGTTACCACTAGACGCGCAGCGCAGCGGATCATAGATGCGCGTCGGTGTAGGAGAAGTAGACGATCACGTTTGTCTCCTCCTGAATCCTCGTCACAGAAACACCGTCACGTCACCGTACCCGATCAGCGCAGCAGTAACAGCAGCGCCTCCACGGAGTCCACACGTACAGGGAGGAATGTCGCGCGTCGGTGTGCTAGCACCGCGCGCGCGACAGGGGTTTCAGCGTGTGACCTGTGAGGGGCGGCGGCTAGGGCTGTTACGTGGTGGAGTAATCTGCCTCTAACCCTACCCTTATATTTATAGGTGCGCTAATGGCCTTTTAGGTCACAGGCCCATTAGTACCCTAATTTCTTATGGATCAAATATCCATCAGGTCTTTATCCGAATTGTTATGATTGTCTCTTGGGCATATCACTAACATTTACAACTTGGTTTGGAGCTATAAGTGGCAAACAGTGGATTGAGGATGAGTTGGTGTTGGATGCAAGCATAAGGACATTTGTGAGCTTCGTATCATCTAGGAGGCTACGATATGTGGGCGCTGAGTTTGAATGTTTGGTGGAAGCCGAATTTTTGGAAATTGTTTAGTAACTTCTAACCAAATGTAGTTATTTTATATTTTGTGGGTACATTTGTGAGATATTGGCATCACGCCAGCTGGTTAGGGAACATAGTTCGTAAATATCAATATCCTAATCTCTATAACATATTTAGAAAGGAAAGTGCTACAATTGTGATGGTATTAAGATCAAATCCTTTGAATGTAGCTTTTTGGGAATCCTTAGTTGGAAATAATCTGATTAGCTACCATCAGCACATGGCTAAAGTTATGAATGTATACAACTAACGAATGAGATGGATACATTCGTTCTATGTATACAGCGCTGGCAGTTCCAAATGTTATACTCCCAAATATTTTGAAACGGAGAGAGTAACAAATAACCATGTATGTTAGAAACTTAAATTACCACTAAACATTAAGACCTTCATATGGTACTTGCTAAAAGGTGCAGTTTTAACCATGGATAATCTTGCAAGAAGGCAATGGAAGGGATCTCGATTCTCAAAGCTTCGCGTTGATGGGCTAAAGCAGCAGCTAGATGGAACAGAGCCACAGATGAAAGAACGGATCCTTCCCGAGCCCGACGTCACGCCAGCAGAACCCAGTCCGCTTCCCGCCTTCCCGGGCCGGACCGTATTCATCAGCTTGGCAGGATTCCTCTTTGAAGGGCTCCATGTCTTGATAATGCTAGTCAAAGACATGGACGCATTGGGCCTCAGCAAAACTCAATCTGCTTCCAGAATTTTTTATTTTCAGCAAAACCCAATCTGTTAAACCTAAATTAAAAAACAATACAATTAAATAAATAAACTATAAATAACATTAACTAAAAGATATTTATAAAGTTATACCTTCTTATTTTTTTCCTTTTTTCTTCCCTTATTTCTTTTCTTCTCTTCCTCTTCCCTATTCTCTCTTGCTTCTTTAACTTGGGTGGGGAGGAGTAGGCGGAGAGAGCACGCGGGCGCTGCGCCCTTATATAGCTTATATTAGGACCTGTGCCCACTCGGTGGATGACTCATTCACCTCGTGGACGATAGGACACATCGGTTCAACGGGCCGATTACTTGTTCACGTGGATGACGACTAGGTGACTATTTTACTTAAAAATATTTCGTATGCTATTAATATTAAATGATTAAATAATAGTGCAAAAAAATCTATCCACGTCTTGATTATGCTATCTAAAGACATGGAAACATTTGGCTCCAGCAGCAAGACCAGCTATTTAAACTAAATCGAAGGTGCTTTTTCTTGCGATTAGAAATTGAAGGTATGACTAAAAACAAGTGTTATCCTAAACGGTAAACAATAGACAGCCGGTGGAGGTCTGTCTACCATTTAGCTTGTCTAAACGGTGTTTAAACAGATTAAACGGTTCGTACTGTAGAGCAAGTAAAATATATAACTTTAATCTATAAATTTCCGTCTTTACAACTAAAGAATATAACTTGCATTGAATCACATGGAGGTTACTTAGATAAGTTAGAACCCCATACACTTATTAAGTTTCATCTGTCCTACAAACCACGAACATGAAAAATATAGCAAGTTATAAAATAAAAAGGCTAATAAAAGATGCAACTCATATGTGCCATATGTATACTCTATGTTCCTCAGCTGAGATCGTGCACGAGGGGACGCAGTTGCGTGCACCGCGTAGGGACTCGAGTGCACGGGGTGGGGATGTGTGGTAGGGGGATGGGGGAGAGGGCGACCAAGCGCGTGGGCGGTAGCTGATGGTGGTCTACTTCGGTTGCGAGCCAAAGGAGCGGGGGCATACTTGGTGGCAGCGGATCGGTGGAAGCAATAGGAGTCTTCGACCACGTGCAGCTTAATGGGTTGAAAGAACCTGGCTCTAACATTTTCACTATGCCTAAAAGGGTCAAAACGTGTTTAAACACAAATAGAAATCGTTTTGTTTATTCTGTATACACCGTTTAAATGGTCATTGACCCGTTTAAACGGGTCAACCGTTGTCCGTATCGGAGTGTGAGCTGCGACACTCCTCCCGGCCTGCTTGGAAGCAGCCCGCGAGGTTCTTTTTTTCAGGAGGGGGCTTGGCGCCCTTCGCGACCTGGGCTCGAGGGAGCGGATGAACACAGGGATTTACATGGTTCGGACCGCCGGAGAGTAATACCCTACGTCCACGGGTGTGCTTGTTCTACTGCTTGAGCGTGAGCGCTTATGCGTTGTGTGAACTCGATAGCGAGGAGACGGAACCCCCTGCAAGGTGGCACCCCGGTCCTTTTATAGTTCAAGGCCGGGGCGGTTACATTGAGGCTTCGGGCCTGATAGGTGGCCCCAGAGCTATGTGAATCCTATACACGATCTAGGGCTTCGTCCTCTGAGTAGAGTAGTCGGCGGGAGAGTTAATTCCCTCCGTACGGCGCGCTGAGCACCCCTGACCGCGTGTCAGGTGATGATGAATACGTCGTCTTGTCACCGTGTCTTCTCGCTCTGCTTGGGCGGCTTCGTGTCGTTGGGCAGCACTGTACCGTTGTCACGCCTTTGCCCTATTCTGTCACCATAATGGCGAATGAGTAGAGGTCGGAGGCGTGTGCAGCGAAACATGCTTCTAAGGAAGGCGCGGGCCTTGAATGCAAAGTCTGACAACGCACTCACTTCTTGACTTCGTCAACCCCCGGGCCCACAACTGGTCGTGGGGCACGTGGTGACTCTGGAGCTCTTGTCGATGGGCTTGGGGCCTGGGGACACATGGCAGCTCCGGACTCTACCTCAACGGAGGGAGGGGTTCAGGCTAGAGCCCTCGGCACGTGTCTGCACCAGAACTGTCCTGAGCGGGGCGGCGCTTCGGAGCCATGGGACACATGGCAGCTCCGGACCTTACCCCAGCGGGGAGGTTCAGACCGGAGCCAGGGGTACGTGTCAGCACCGGAGCTCTCCTCAGCGGGGAGGCAGCTCGGAGCCAGGGGACACGTGACAGCTCCGGACCTCACCTTAGTAGAGATGCTTAGGCCAGAGCCCAGTACACGTGCCAGTCCTGGTGTTGTCCTCTTCAAGGAGGTGGCTCGGAGCTAGGAGACACGTGGCAGCTCCGGACCTCACCCCAGTGGGGAGGCTCGGACTAGAGCCCACGACACGTTTCAGCTCCGGAGCTCAAGCGCACGTGGTAGCCCAGGCCTGACCATAGGGCCAAGGGCACGTGGCTTACGTTGGGGCCCGCCTCAGCAAGGAGGTGGGGCCCAGGCTGTCTTTTACCCACTACGCGGGGGTACCTGGTCTGCAGAGTACCGACAGTACGTTTAGGGCCTAAAATATACAGCAAGTGTCTGTTTACCATTTAAACATGTTTTAACAGCCGTTTAATACCGTTTAGGATAACGCTGCTAAAAAACCTTAGAGGTTGCTACAGATATGGTTGCCGCACGACATTCAATAGCTAGCCTCAACCGTGTTGTCTTCCTGCGTCTTGACGTTCTTTCCTGTGTCAATTGAAATAGAGCAGGACTCAGCATGCAGAGGGCAGGAGTGTTTAGGCTCTCCTCACTCATATACTCTAAAAATCTACTTCAAAAATATATTCTCGTCTGTTTTCAGCATACTCTTTCCAACACATGTTACCGCACTCGTCGTACTCTAAGACTATACTCTATATCAACTACCGCTCATTCTTTAATACTATTTTCCATATTTTTTCTTCAATTTTTCCTTTTCTCTCTTTTTTTCCTTCTATATTGTCTCCTGTTTTCCTCTATAGCGAGCGCTTGGTTGCAGTAGGTGAAGGCGCACACCGGTGTGGCATCGTTTTTGAAGCGGGACTGGATATATCCTATCGCCTTCTTTAATATTTTTATATTTTCCCTCTCTTTTTCCCTTCTATTTTATTCCATGTTTCCCCTATTATTTATTCTTCTATTTTGTTTACTCATTTTTATTTTCTTTCTACTTTCTTTCCTTTTTCCATCCATTTCCATTCCTTTTCTCTCTTTCTTATATTTCCTCTCTTTTTCCTTTCCTTTTTTCTTTTCCTTCTTTTCCTGATTTTCTTTCTCCCATGCGCCACAACACCCTTCCTCGCATGCGCGCGAGTGTTAAGGGTTGCGAGAACATCTAGTAGCAATTCGGTACCGAGGAGGTAACGCTGCTCTATACTGTGCTGACATTTGGCGTAGCTCTCCCAGTAGACCGTTGCAGCAACTCGTCGCGAAAGTATACGCCAAACTCCCAGTCCAGACTTCCAGTCCAGTACGTCATCCCTCATATGGGTGCGAGCAGTCTTATACAGACCACCTGTTAATGATCTATTATTTCAATATTCAAAGTTCATAAGGAGCTGCCATGTCCGCTTTCAAGATCATAAAATTGCCGTGTTAATGGTTAAAATGAAAAAAGGTTCACTATTTTTAGACGGCTGGAAAAGAATGTTTCCTTCAAGAACGACAATCAGATGCAAAATATGATAGAAACTCCACCGTCTATTAATGTATTAAATTGACCATATCTACATACGGATCACCTTACAAATACTCATGGGCGGACCCAAAGGGTATGCCCGGTAGGCCGTGGCATACCCTATGTCCCGGGCATCAACCATAGACTAAATAGAGCTGCCCTTATTCACAATGCACTGATGGTCACTTCAGGTTTCATCCCCCAGCCCAACCATCTTACCATTAGATAGAGAGGAGTACTCCATCAACCCACTCATATGTCTATCAGACCGAGAGTGTAGCATTCAGCCCACCCATCCCACCATTGGATATAAAAAGTTGTGTCTAGTCAACCCATTCTACCATTGGACAGAGTTCTGTGGTTGTTGGCCTGCTGTCTCAAATCACTAAATTGTCAAGGATACGAATGATGCATGATTTGTGCATTTTATGGAATGGGGTGGAACAAATCGCAAATCACCTAGAAACAAATCAGAAAGTGTGTTTCTTCTTGATGTTTTGTTCGTTGTTGCCGTGACCCATCAGGTCTATTGCTAAAGCGCCAGTGACACGCACCGCCGTGCAGGCTACATAATTCACGCTGCCTAGAAATCCCCAGACCCCATAACGTGTGGGAGCTTTCAGCACTAGGTATGCCCTTTTTTATTAAATTTAAAAGTTATCATATTATTTAGGCGTGTATACTGAATTATGTGTCAAATTTTATAATTTTTTATTAAGAAAATACATAGTTTTATCAAATTGCATAAAAATTTTGTGGCATACCCTTTGAATAAATCCTAGGTACGCCACTGCAAATACTGCATGCGCACCGTGCTTGCTGAAGTGCGAGGGTGGACTACCATGAGGAACGATCCTCATGTCTAAATCCCACCTCACCGTATATTCATGTATTAAAGTGGTCATATCCACATACGGATTACCTTACATACACTGCATCCCTACCGTGCTTGCTAACATATTAAAGTGATCGTATCCACATACGGATCACCTTACAACCATTGCGCACGTACCGTGCTTACTGATGTGTGAGGGTGGACTACCACGGGGAATAATCCCCGTGCCCAAATCCCACCTCACCATATATTCATGTATTAAAGTGGTCATATCCACATACGGGTCATCTTACAAACACTCCACGTGTAACATATTAAAGTGACTATATCCACATACGGATCACCTTACAACCAGTGCACGTGTACCGTGCTTGTGATGTGCGAGAGTGGACTACCACGAGGAACAATCCCCATACCCAAATCCCACCTCATATATATGAACCTTACATATACTACATGCGTACGGTGATGTGTGAGGCTGGACCACCACGAAGAATGAACCGGTGCCCAAATCCCACCTCACGAGCACATTTTCATCTTGCTCCCTACTTTCTTTTGCAACCAGGGGCAGGCGACTTCGTTTGCACGAGATATGTCACTTTAATCACGCGAGCAATTGCATTATGTCATCTCTAATATGCGGCTTCGTTAAAATAACACTCTTAAGATAGGTTTTAGAAAAATAGAATTCTTATTGTTGACGCACCGTCAAAATGAGATTTTAGTCTAATTAACTCCCTTTAAACATTTTTCTTTTCTTTTCTTTTTATTAGACCAACTGGAGTGACAATTCTGCCCTTATGGTTTTTGGCTCCTAATCTTGATCTTCTCCCGTGGAACTTTTTCCCGCCAAGCTATCGCCTCCTTGCTTGTGCGGCGCCTTGCCCCTGCCGCGCACTAGCACCGTTTGGCGCACGAGCAGCCTTGTTAGGTAGACAAACACACTTTGATCCATCTTTAGCGCACTAGCAGCCTTGCCAAGAAGACAAACACAATTTGATCCATGTTTAGCGCACTAGCAGCCTTGCCAAGAAGACAAACACACGTAACATCCATTGGCAAGAAATAAGCAAACATATATAGACACTCTAGTACTTGGAAACACCTCTGGTACTTGGAGCGCGGCTCTCGTGCGCCAAACGGCATGGCGAACAGTATAATGTTACAAAATCGTACAAATCACTGTACATCATAAGTAACAGCACATAATCTAAAAGTCATATTATATTTCAACACAATACTTTGTCTAAAAACAATAATCATCATTTTATTTCGATAGAAAGCTAAAAGTTTTATGAATCTGACATGAACAACTAAGTTCACATAAAATGAATTGACATCTCATAAATCTTGACACATCAAATATGTAAAAATTTCTCTTGGCCTTTTCCGGAGTCAACTTCTTAAGAGTTGTGGTAGTGATCTCTAATGCCTGAGAAGAAGAAGTCTCCTGGGATGTGCCTTCTCCCATAAGAATACATAGACATCTAAATATATCAAAATATATTAGTCAAATAAATTGTATTAACATAATGGGTACATGGTGCAAGTCAGTAAGTTTGTACCATCTTGTCACTATGCATGGACTCTCTTGCATTATTTGCTCTTATTTTACTTGGCTTCTCTGGTGTTGAATCTTTAAGAGGCCATCCTTTATTAGTATTTTTCATGGCTTTCTTTTTCTGTAATATTTAAAGAGGCAAAGTAAATAACACATGATGAAACAAACATAAGAAAGTAAAAGTCTCAAATCTAACATTTCCTTTGTTCCATTGAGTAGGCATTTGTAGCTGGTTTTTCTATGTCCCAATTCTCCACAATTAGGACACCACACTTTGCCTTTAATCATTTTCTTGGTCTTCTCATTCTAATTTTTCAGCAGACTTTGAACCATATTTTGATCCATCACTCCCACCTTCAAGGCAACCTTTGATCATGTTTTTCCTTTGTCTTCCAACACCCCTTTTTCTAAGGGGTGCACCTACGTCAAATGGCAAGTCCACATTAGGCCACTTGTCCTTATGAGGTAGGGGCTCTACCAACATAGCATATACTTTTCTAAATTTCTCCACGGAGTAGTAGTCATTAACAAAGTCCTTTATCATCACATTTCTCACTTGTTGAGCCGTTATCAAGGACAGAGCATGTTTACAAGGCTTTCTAGTATGTTGCCACTCATAGCAAGAGCACTCATGTGAATGTGCTCTAACCACAAACCTACGGTTGCAATTGTCTCACATCTTAGCAACATAGTTGTCATATTTGACTACAAACAAATGTCCTAACTCTCTAGTCTTAGCTTTCAAGACTTGTACAATTGCTGGTAGTATCCTACCATATAGACTTTCTCCAATTATTCTTCTGTTATGAAAAATAATCATAATCATCTCTCTTATCTTGTCAACAAGCTCAACAACATGCATATCCTTAATATTTTTGATCCAATTATTGAAAACTTCTGCTACATTGTTTGTCGCATAATCACACTTGATATTGGAATTGAAATTAGACCTCTGTCACTTCAAATTATGATACTCCTCCAGCCACTGCTTGGCTTCAGGGTTACCTGCATAAGTTGCAGTCATGTGTTTGTCATAAACATCCTTGTCATATGCCCTAACTGCAGATCACATGTGTACAATACTATCACCAGAAAATCTCTTGATAAAATTTTGTATTAGATGTTGAAAGCATTCTCTTTGATCAACTTGTGGAAACACATTATGCACTGCATTTAGTAACCCTTTGCAAGCATCTGAATAAATAACAAGTGTAGAAAGATCCCCTACAACCTTATGCAACTGAGCCATAAACCACTTCCAATTGTCTTATGTTTCTGAGTCTATAGATCCAAATGCAACTGGATACATCCAGTTGTGACCATCCACCCCAGTCGTGGCTGCTAAATGTCCATTTCACCTGCCATTGAGTGCGGTAGAGTCTATACCAAGCCATGACCTACAACCTGATCGGAAACCCTCAATACAAGGACCAAGTGCACAAAAGAACCTGTGAAAAATAAACTCTGCCCTTAACCATCTGGCAATCAATCTCAATAACACTATCTGGCAACCTCTTCATTACCTCTGCCTTCCAATTATATAGCAACTAAAAACTCTCCTCCCATGTACCATACAACTGTTCCAAAGCCTTCTCTTTTCCTTTTGAGACCGTGTCATAACCAATATTGCACTTGTAATCATTTTGTAGTTTGATCTACGACTACTTAGCACCCATATGAGGATTTTTCCGAAGAATAGCAACAGTCTTGGAAGCAATCCACTTACAAGAAGGTGTAGTTGTTCTTCTCCTGCTGCTAGATGTGCATGTGTGCACATCATTCAACGGTGTGACCTGTATAAAAATACAACAAATTGTATAAGAAATGTGCATAAATATTATAATTCATGAACGTGTAAGTTTTAAAATTAGTACCATAACAGTCACGTTGCCCTGCTTCTTGAACCCAACAGTGGACCAAGAGCAATCATCACCCATGCAATACCCTATACCTTGACTTGCTTGTTGCCTCGATACCTAATTCAAATTCTTTATTTATGGCATACTGCCTCGCTGTCAATCGAAATTCCTCCATAGATGGACATATGGTGCCTAAAGCCATAATGAGGTTATCTTTGTCATACGCCATCACCGTTTCCTCTAGAATATGATCATCCACTAACATACTTGCACCTTCAATACCATCTACATTAAGAATTTTCAGAAGCACTTTGTCCATCACCTCTTGAATTTGATACAACATGTCTGGTCATTTCTTCATCCCTCTCATTCTCGTGCCTCAAACCTAAAAGCGCGTAGACTTGTTCTTCACTGCAAAGTTCTAACCTCCCTTCCTCCTCCATTTCCTCTTGAATCTGTATTGAATCCTAATCTACTAATGGAGGTAAATATGAATTTACAATTGGAAGTGTTGTCTCTTTCATTATTAAATTACGTTCATACAAAAATATGAGTTAGAAGATGCTCCTCAAAAGTTGGATTTATTAAAAATTGGTTTGAAATTATAACAACATTGACAATTATACCTTGTGTTATTCTGGTTGAAAGTCCAATCCTTTCCAATTGGCTTGCTACTGGCTCACCTAGAAATTCAATAAAAAATCCAAAATATCAACATTAATCTAGACCATGACTTGTTAATAGATGACATCAACTCAACAGAGAAATAAACTACAAAATGGCATACCCAAAAAAAATAAACTTATTCTAACAAATATGTACAACCATCCCTAATTCATTATGGAACATATCCACGATGTCTATTTATGTATGTGTGCAGTGGCGGATGCACGGGGGGTCTAGGTGGGATCTAGCCCCCCCTACCGCTGTGCTAACCACAATAAAATTTTACTTTATTTTCTCCTACTATTTTGAATATAGAAAAGAGACATTAAAAAGTTTGGAGATTGAAAATAACTAGATAAATGGTCGACGACTTCAATTTAAAAAGTGGTATTTAAATTTATCGGTATTATTTATTTTCTATGTGACATATTGTTCAGCCCACCCTACATTTTTAGTATGGATCCGCCACTGTATGTGTGGCATGCTTTATTTTGTAGAAAATAAATGAACGAAAAATAACCCTGTCCCAATGGAAGTTGATCGCATTTGCAATGTCGACAAGGACTCCGAGAATCCACGGATGTGTGCTACTCTTGCTTCTGACATCTACATGCATTTGCGAGAGGCTGAGGTGACACTCTCTTCTCTATGGATGTAACACTAGACATGAAATAATTTTTTTGCTACTGTGATATCGAGTAGTTTATTGGATGAAACTAAAAGGAGCTTTGGTTCGAACAGGGTAGATTACATTTGTTAAACAAACAGTGCATTGATGGCATCAAATGAGCAAGCCTGAATATTTTATTGTTGTTTAGGTAGATTATTGTCCACTGCCAAATAAGCTCACCTGATTGATTCGAAGAGCAGGACGACCACCCACCGGGAGACCTTCGGCCAGGCTGCGGGGGAGTGGCGGGGGCGTGCTGGCCGGCTGGCACGGGCGTGGTGCCTGGAGAGGGCGAGCCAAGGACACGACGGGTGCTTGCCGGCGGGCTGAAGGCTATGGGAGCGGCGGGGCCGTGGCGACCGAGTGGCGCCTAGGGCATGCCAGGGGTGAGACGTAGGCAGGCGGGCGGAGTCGGGACTGTGGGGCGCCGGGTATGGCGTGGCGGGGCCTAGGCGGGCTGATTAAGGACGGCGGGGGCGAGCACAGGATAGGAGGCGGCGGCGGCTGGAAAAAGTTCCACGAGAGGATATACAGAACGGCGGCGGCTGGAAAAAGTTCCACGAGAGGATATACAGATTAGTAGCAAAAATTATAAGTGTAGAATTGTCACTCCAGTTGTCTAATAAAAATAAAAGAAAAGAAGAATATTAAAATGAGGTTAACTAGACTAAACTCGTCAAAGATAGAATTTTATTTTATCGACGCTTATTTTAAGAGTACTATTTTAACGAAACCACATATTAGAAATGCTATAATAACAGGTTACTCCTAATCACGCACGAGAAACATTGGGCGCCGCGTCAACAAACGATCCGGGGGAAGCGGATTGTGTTAGCGCACCGCCGACACCGGCGGCTCCTTCCGCAGCACACCTCCCGCTGACCTGGGTCAGCCGCCGGCTCCTTCTCCTGCAAGTTCCCGCCAATTCCCCTCCCCAAACCTAGACCCCACCCCTCCCCATTCCCCATCTATCCCACCCCTCTCCTCCTCGCTTCCCGCGCCGCCGACTTCGCGCTATCATGGCCCGCCGCAGGGAACCCTCCGGTGAGTCCCGGCCACCGATCCCTGCACCCCGGTAAGCAAACCCCCACCGGGAAACCCTAATCCCCTTCTCCTCCTCCGCAGGATCTAGCCGCCGCCGTCGCGACGATGAGGACGAGGTCTCCGACGACGACAGCACCTCCGACTCCGACTTCGTGGTCGATCCCGAGGATCGGGCCGAGGAGGAGGAGGGCGAAGATGAAGAGGGATTCGCGGCCGATAAGGACGACGCGCCTGCGCCAGCGCGCGCGGTGACGCCCCCGCCAGTGGCGGTGCCGGTGCTGAATCGGTCGCGGAAGGGGGGGAGGGGGAGGAAGAGCAAGAGGGAGAGGGAGAAGGGGCCGCTTCTGCCATGGGAGGAATGGGAAGCGGCCAACGACAAATGGATCCTTGAGCGCACGGTGGCGGGGGCTCACGGGGAGGACCTGGAACCGGAGGCTGCGCCGGCGGGGACCGTGCCGACGGCGGACCCGGCCCCGGAGGTGGTGCTCCCGCTGCTGCGGTTCCAGAAGGAGTGGCTCGCGTGGGCGCTGGCGCAGGAGGCCTCCGTCTCGCGCGGCGGCATCCTCGCTGACGAGATGGGAATGGGGAAGACCATCCAGGCCATCTCGCTTGTCCTAACAGCGCGCCAGCTCCGGCCCCCGAACCAGCAGGCGTCCTCCTCCTCCTCCTCCTCTTCTTCAGTGACGCCCGTCCACCCGACGCCCCAGGTCAGGTGCACCCTGGTGGTCTGCCCCATGGTGGCCGTCATCCAGTGGGCTCAGGAGATCGAGCGGCATACTGCCAAGGGCAGTGTGCGCGTCTTGCTCTACCACGGGCCTCGACGGGCCCACCAGAAAATCGATTTCAACAGCTACGACTTTGTTATCACCACCTACTCCACTATTGAGGCGGACTACCGGAAGAACATCATGACGCCCAAGATTCGGTGCAAGTACTGCAATAAGTTGTTTTATCCCAACAAGATGAATGTGCACTTGTGGTATTATTGTGGACCTAATGCCGTGCGAACGGAAAAGCAAGCGAAGCAGCAGAGCAAGAAGTGGGGTAGCATCAAGGCGAAAGGGAAGAGGAGGGGTCATAAAAAGGCCGATGATGAGAAGACAGGTGATTTTGAAGAGTTGGGTGATGAATTATGCAGTCAATCAAGGGGTCAATCACCTCTGCACTCGGTCCGATGGGAACGTGTCATCTTGGATGAGGTGATTCCTTTGCCTCATATGATGCAATTTATAATGTTTTTTAAGACAGTCTATAGTCTAAAATTTGGTTTATTATACTATTGGCAAATGAAAACGTTGGTCCTCCTCACTATTATGGGGCTATGTCCTTTGCTGATCTAAATTTACAAACCCCATTTTCTATTTTACTGGGAACAAACATTAAGTCATATTACAGTGACTCGGTTGAACTTGAGTTTATGGTTGTAAATTGCAATTAGTTTTTTTCAATTTTCCTTGATCCAACTCCGCCTATGTTGTAATGACATAGCCGGTCCCAAGTTCGGGTAAAGGAGGAGGGGGTTGTGATAGGCTTGGCGAGCCAACAACTTACACTTAGCCATTCTCATGGAAATGAAACCCAATAGAAATTCGTTGGGGCGTAACCCTCTTAGCGACGCGCCATATCGGAACCCGGGTATGGTGTTAAGTGGGCAAGGGCCGGGTCGCCACCGCCTTAGTGGTGCGCCATATCGGAACCCGGATATGGTGTTAAATGAGCAAGGGCCGGATCGCCACCACCTTAGTGGCGCGCTACATCATCGCCCGGATGTAGTGATAAGTGAGCAAGGGTCTTTGCATCTTACTCGACGGGTGCAAAGCGTAAGGAAGCTAGCCGAGGAACATAGATTTCGGGTGGGTAGTTAGAATGTAGGATCCTTGACGGGGAAGCTACATGAGTTAGTAGATGTTGCCATTAGGAGACGAGTAAATATCCTTTGTGTACAAGAGACTAGATGAGCGGGTCAAAAGGCGAGAGAAGTCGAGAATACCGGTTTCAAGCTTTGGTATTCTGGTTCGGCTGGGACTAGGAATGACGTAGGTGTTCTAATAGATAAGAGTCTTAAGGATGGAGTAGTGGATGTTCGAAGACGAGGGGATAGGATCATCTTAATCAAGATAGTAATTGGGGACATTGTCTTGAACGTCATTAGTGCTTATGCCCCACAAGTTGGGCTCAATATGAGTGCTAAGAGGCAATTTTGGGAGGACTTGGAGGATATGGTTAGTAGTGTACCGATAACCGAGAAACTCCTCATAGGGGGAGATCTCAATGGTCATGTGGGTGCAACTAACCTAGGATTTGAGAGAGTACATGGAGGTTTTGGATGCGGCGATAGAAATCAACAGGGTAAGGACATCCTAGAATTTGTCGTAGCCTATGATCTGTTGATAGCTAACACCCTCTTTAGGAAGAGGCAATCTCACCTAGTGACCTTTAGTAGTGCCCAACACTCTAGCCAGATTGACTTTGTCCTCACTAGGAGAAAGGATAGACGGGAGTGTCTAGATTGTAAGGTGATCCCGGGGGAGTGTGTTGTGACACAACATAAGCTTGTGGTAGCTGACTTTCGCTTCCATACATGTTCTTTGCGGGACAAAGGTGTCAAAATCACAAGAACAAAGTGGTGGAAGTTGAAGGGAGAATCACAAGAATCCTTTAAAAATAGGGTGATCACAGAAGGACCCTGGGCAGAAAATGGAGATGCAGATAGTATGTGGATGAAGATGGCAACTTGCATTAGGAAGGTAGCTAGTGAGGTGTTTGGTGTGACAAAGGGAAAGAAACTTGTAGATAAAGACACTTGGTGGTGGAATGAGGATGTACAAAAGTCCATTAAGGAGAAGGAGTGTTACAAGAGTTGGCATAATGATAGAAGCGCAAGCAACATGCTTAAGTACAAAGAGGCTAAGAAGAATGCAAGGCGGACTGTGAGTAAGGCAAGAGGACAGGCCTATGATAAGTTATATGAGAGACTAGAGACAAAAGAAGGTGAAAAGGACATATACAAGGTAGCAAAAATCCACGAGAGAAAGATGAGGGATCTCAATCAAGTTAAATGCATCAAAGATGAGACTGACCGCATTCTAGTGAAGGATGAAGAGATTAAGAATAGATGGCGTGATTACTTTAATGGGCTATTCAATGATGGGAATGGGAGCACTATGGTTGAGTTGGATGACTCCTTTGATGACTCCAACAGGCGGTTCGTGCGGAGGATACAAGACTTTGAGGTTAAGGAGGCCTTAAAAAGGATGAAAGGAGGAAAGACCCTCGGCCCTGACGATGTCCCTATTGAGGTGTGGAGATGTCTTGGGGACGTGGCAATAGTATGGCTCACAAAGCTATTCAACCACATTTTTCAGTCAAACAAGATGCCTAAAGAATGGAGGAAAAATATATAGTACCTATCTTCAAAAATAAAGGAGATATTCAAAGTTGTACTAATTATCGAGGCATTAAGCTTATGAGTCATACTATGAAGCTTTGTGAGAGAGTGATTGTACACTGCCTGAGGAAAGTGACCAATGTCACTGAAAACCGGTTTGGTTTTATGCCTGGGAGGTCTACAATGGAGGCGATTTTCTTGCTTCGTCAGCTTATGGAGAGATATAGAGAGCAGAAGAAGGACTTGCATATAGTGTTCATCGACTTGGAGAAGGCGTACGACAAGATACCAAGGTCAGTCATGTGGTGGGCACTAGAGAAACATAAAGTGCCAACAAAGTACATTACCCTTATCAAGGATATGTACAATAATATTAGGACAAGTGTGCGCGTAAGTGATAGTGAGGCTGATGCATTTCCTATCACGGTAGGACTACATCAAGGATCAGCTTTGAGCCCATACATCTTTTCCTTGGTGATGGATGAGGTGTCGAAGGATATACAAGGGGATATCCCTTGGTGCATGCTCTTTGCTGATGATGTAGTGCTGGTAGATGGAACTAGAGATGGTGTTGATAAGAAATTAGAGTTATGGAGACAAACCTTAGAGTCCAAGAGGTTTAGACTTAGTAGGACCAAAACCGAGTATATGAGGTGTGACTTTAGTGGTGTTGGTCGTGAAGAGGGAAATGTTAGTCTACAAGGACAAATAGTACCTAGAAGGGACTCTTTCCGATACTTAGGATCAATGTTACAAAGCAATGGCGATATTGATGAGGATGTTTGCCACTGGATCAAGGTAGGGTGGATGAAATGGCGACAAGCCTCTGGAATCCTATGTGATAGGAAAGTCCCACAAAAGCTAAAAGGGAAGTTCTATAGGATGGTGATCAGACCCGCAATGCTCTATGGGGCGGAATGTTGGCCAACTAAACGGCAACATGTCCAACAAATGAGTGTCGCAGAGATGCGCATGCTACGGTGGATGTGCGGGCACACGAGAAGAGACCGAATAAGGAATGAGGCGATTCGAGATAAGGTAGGGGTGGCGCCGATTGAAGAGAAGTTAGTCCAACATCGACTTAGGTGGTTTGGACATATCCAACGGAGACCTCCAGAAGCACCGGTTAACAGTGGGATTTTAAGAGGTAGAGAAAATATTAGGAGGGGTAGAGGACGACCAAGGTTGACCTGGGAGGAGGCGGTAAAACGAGATTTGAGAGATTGGATTGTATCCAGAGACTTAGCTCATGATAGGACCGCATGGAAAGTAGCAATTCATGTGCCAGAATCGTAGTCTTTTCTTTTTTCTTTTTTTCTTTTTTTCTTTTCTCTTTTCTCTTTTCTCTTTTCTTTTTTCTTTTCTCTTTTTCTCTTTTTCTTTTTTTTTTCTTTTTTTTTTCTTTTTTTTTCTTTTTTTTCTTTCTTTTTTCCTTGTTCTTATAACTCTTCCTCTCTTTTACTTCATTGATATTGGGTTTCATGTCTAGCCGACCCCAACAGGCTTGGGATAAAGGCTTGGTTGTTTTTGTTGTTGTTGTTGTAATTTTCCTTGATCCATTATGTGGTAGGCAAATGGCAATAGTTTAGTAGTCTGTACCGTCAAGAGGCTCTTTCCCCCCACATTCACACCGGTAGTGAAGTATTCCCGATTTCCTTTATCACTTGAAATGAACATGAGTTCATGTTACTGTGATCAAATGGAGAGACATTCATGAAAGGGGTCAATCATGCAATTACAATTATAAAACAATGGATTTGCTCAACTCCTGAGACTTTGAGCCTATGTTAGAAAAATTGTTAACTTCTATTTCTTTTTGTTGTAGGGCCCAATTAGCCGCCTTAATGTCCTAAGTGGAGATTATATACCCATTTTTAAACTGTCTTAGCTTCATTTTTTGTGTGATGATGTTCTTTACCCGGTATAATAACCATTATCTTCTTTGTTTTGGTGCCCTGCATTGTAATGTTTGAGGATCCAAGAATCAGAACTATTTAATTTGATTGCTGATTAGTTTTAAAAAATGATGCAAGGTACAAGCTTATCACATTGTAGTGTACACAAAACACAACTGCATTACATCTTAAGCATATTATAGTTTCATCTAGTCTGAGTCCATAATTCACTTGTACCATGCCATGTAGATAGTGCTAGTGAAGAAAAACTGAAGAATACGTGGACTCGGGTTTTTGCTTACTAATGATGACAGTATTTGAAGAAATTCGGAGATGATTTCTGTATTTCAGAAACATACCTTTGTGTCGACTCCATTAGCTCATAATATCATGATGTTTTTTCTATAATTGTTTTTTTGTTCTGTTATTATTTACTTAACCATTGAACATGTTGATCCGAATCTTCTTTTAATGGATTATATTATATCATGGTTTTGTGCAGGCTCACTTCATAAAAGATAGACGATGCAATACTGCGAAAGCTGTTTTTGCATTAGAGTCAGAGTACAAGTGGGCACTGAGTGGGACACCCTTGCAGAATCGTGTTGGAGAACTGTACTCACTGGTCTGTACTAATGCTTGAAGAAACATACATTTATAACTTCTACACATGTTCTTATCGTACCTGTTGTTTTCGCAGATTCGCTTCTTGCAAATATACCCCTATTCGAAATATTTCTGCAAGGATTGTGCCTGTGAGATTCTAGATACTCGGTATGTGCAAAATTTTAGTTCTGTATGAAACTCATTCCAGTGAAACTAAACCTCATTCAATTATTTAGCTTTGGAAAGATAAGGCTTTAGCCTACCCCAATATCCTTGGGACAAAGGCTTTGTTGTTATTGTTGTTGAAAATATGAGTCTCTTTCATTAAAGAAACATGATTATGAGCTGGTACTTTTCTCATTATGTGTTCTCATTTCTTCATTTGGATTAATGACCTGACCATCTTGTCTCCATCCTCCTGCAGTCTGAAGAAAGTTTGTGACTGTGGTCATTCATCTGTGAGGCATTTCTGCTGGTGGAATAAAGTGAGCTTTTGCTGCACCACCTTAGTTTTCCACATTATTTGTTTGTCACATCAGTGTGCTGATTGAACCAATATTTTGCAGTACATATCGAAGCCAATACAGCGTGGTTCAGCAAGTTATGAGGGTCAACACGCCATGATTCTTTTGAAGGAGAAAGTTCTGAAAGGCATAGTTTTAAGGCGCACTAAATTAGGCCGAGCTGCAGATCTTGCTATGCCACCTAAAATCGTGCTTCTCTATCTTAATACATTTAATGTTCATGAAATGATTGCAGCACATTTTTTCCTAGGTGCACACCATTTTTAAGCAAATTATTTTTTACATGATAGGTGACATTGAGGCGGGACTCATTTGATAAAAACGAAATGGAATTCTATGAAGCTTTGTACACTCAAAGTTGCACACAGTTTGATTCGTGAGTTCTCCTGCCCTACTTATGCATACAAACTTGCCAACGGATATTTTGTGGATGTACTGGAGACAGTCCTTTAAAATTTGGGTAGCCAATCTCTTTCAGCAATAAATGCAGCTCTTCTAGATTATAGCTGTTTGACTTATGAGTTCTAGTAGGTCTTCCACTGGATTAATCCAGTTTGAAATGCTGCGATTTTTTTGTATGGCATTTGTTAAGTTGTGAATCCAGATGCTCTGAATTTTTTCTTGTTTGTTCTTGTTCAAAACTTAAAAACATTTAACATTTATATACAGGTATGTCGCCTCTGGAACACTAATGAACAATTATGCTCATATCTTTGATCTGCTCACAAGGTTGCGACAGGTGAGTTGTATAACATGTTCGATGGACGCATATTTCCTTAGCCAGGCTTAGAGTGCCCCAAATGACCTTTTCATATACATGGGGCAACAGAAACAATCATTCATGTCCTATTAGTCTACTTTTACCTATGCCTATTCAAAGTCATGATGGCTTCATAAAGAACAGCACCTAATTTTTGTTAACATGCTACTTGTGAAACAAAAATTGTAGGCGGTTGTTCATCCCTACCTTGTAGCATATTCTAAGACAGCAAGACGTGAAGAATCAATAAATGAAGGAATTGAAAGCCAGTGTGGTATATGTCATAATATGGCTGAAGATATCGTGGTTAGTAGGCTGCCTCTCCAAAAAATAAAAAGAATATAAGCTTACTGCTAATATTCTTTTTTTGTCCACTGATTGAAAGCTAATGCTCATCCTTTTTACCGCAATGTCTTCTTGTCAAGGTTACGTCTTGTGATCATGCATTCTGCAAGACTTGTTTGATGGATTATTCTGCAACTCTGGGGAATGTTTCATGCCCATCATGTTCACAACCTCTTACTGTGGATTTAACAACAACAAATTCAGGAGAAAGGGTTACTCCAAATGCCAAGAGTCGCAAACGCTCAGGAATATTAAACAGACTAGCGAGCCTTGCAGATTTCAAGACAAGTACAAAAATTGATGCATTGGTATGTCAGAACAGTTATTATTGTCATTATTATTTTGCAATTAATCGTAATATATTGTCATGCTTTGTATATGTTTATTTCTCAATGAAGAAACCAAAAAAATGTACTTAGGCATAGTGAAGGCTGAATCTATGTCGTTAAGTTCTCTAGGGGACCATGTAGGCCAAAGTTTCACTAAATTGGATCGACTTGGCAAGTTGGCATGGGCATGCTTGTGACAGTATGTTGTCAGTCGATATACATTCATGTGTATTTAGAATTCAGAGCTCATGGTGCCTGGGGCACATAACCTTGAACTCACTTGTGGCTTGGGAGTCTAAAGTGCATTTTGGTCGTAACTTGTCTCCCTTGGATCTGCTATGCTCGGGCAGAACTCCATGTAGGGCCACTAGGATCGTGGCTCGAGCCGTGGCCCAAATGCTCAGCCCATCAATCCTAAGCGCTCACCCCAACTTTGCGGTAGGCCTTTTTCGATTCCTTTTTATTTTTTGATTCCTTTTTATTAGAGGGGAGAAAATGAGTTGATTAATCCTGGTGTCAAGGGGTACAATATATAGAGGTGTTAGGGGAGGGAAAAGGACTAATATGCCCCTAACCCTAATCACATCCAAAAGACTAAAATACCCCCTAATTACCACACTAATTACATAGTCTAACACCCCCCACAGTCCCAACATCTAGCCACAACAAATGTTGAGACTGGATCGAAACTCGGAGAACAACGATGATGGGAGGCCCTTCGTGAAGATGTTGGCGAACTGTGACGTCATCGTGACATGGTGTACCCGAACCTCGTCACGTGCAACCCGCTCACGAACAAAGTGGAGGTCGATCTCCACATGCTTCGTGGTTGGTGGAGAGGTACACAACGTTGACGTTGTCGCAGTAGATCAGAGTACTCCTGGCAACGGGAGTGTGGAACTCCTGAAGTAGCTGTCGAAGCTAGGAAGCCTCAGCCACGCCGTTAGCCACGGCGCGGTACTCTGCCTCAGCACTCAAGCGCGACACCACGTGCTGCCGCTTCGAGGACCAAGAGACGAGGTTACCGCTTAGGAAGACAGCATAACCAGAGGTAGACCGACAAGTGTCCGGGCAGCCTGTCCAGTCAGCGTCGGTGTACATGACCAGCTCGGAGGCCGAGTCACGCGGAAGGAGGAGGCCATAGTCAAGGGTGCCGCGCAGGTGCCGAAGAATCCGCTTCGCAGCGGTGAGGTGCGGCTCTCTCGGGTCATGCATGTGGAGGCACACCTGCTGAACTGCGCAGGAGATATCCGACCTAGTGAAGGTGAGGTACCGGAGGGTACCTGCAAGCCTCTTGTAAGTAGTGGGGTCATTGATGGGTGTCCCGTCGGAAGCGGAGACCTTCGCCTGGGTATCCACTGGAGTGGAGCATAACTTGCACTCAACCATGCCCGCTGGCTGGAGGATGTCTAGGCTGTAGTGTCACTGGTGAAGGAACAGCCGCCTGGTCGGTCCTCGACCGCAATACGCAGGAAGTGGTGAAGGCGTCCCAAGTCCTTCATAACGAATTCCTGCTGTAAGGCAGAGATAGTACGTCGAAGGAGAGCTGGATTGGACGCTGTCAGTACAATGTCATCGATGTACAGTAGAAGGTAAGCAGTGTCACTGTCACGTCGATAGACAAACAACAAAGTGTCCGACTTTGCTTCGACGAAGCCCAGTGAGACCAAGAAAGAAGCGAACCGGCTATACCAGGCTCATGGTGCTTGCTTTAGACCATACACGGACTTGCTCAGCTTACAGACCATGTCTGGATGAGCTAAGTTAACAAACCCTGTCGGCTGATTGCAGTACACTGTCTCTGTCAGTGTGTTGTGAAGGAAGGCATTGTTGATGTCCAACTGGTGGACGGGCCAAGAACGCGAGAGAGCCAACGACAGAACGGTACGAACCTGCTCCTTTCTCCATCTGAGCCGCCGCCTTGCTGGCCACCTTTGTGGGACCGACACGCATAATGCCTGCCCACGAAGCCGTTCACAGCAAGAACGCTTCCAACAGATCGTGGTGGCGATCACGACACTGCTAGACGTGTTGACCCTCACCTTGTCGGAGGTGACAGGGCGTCTCAGGGTGGCGGAGAACACCTTCGACTCGACGCAGCGGAAGGGAGTACACGACGGCCAGCTGTACCTCACTCGGGAGGAGTGGGAGGCACAACGGAAGGAGGAGCGGTCTACCCAGTCCGTGGGTTCTTCTAAGAGGGGCGGCTGAAAAGGCCCGTCCAAGAAAAACGGAGGCAAGAAGGGAGGTTCCGGGAAGGATATTCCGCGGGACCAGTGCAGGAAGTGGGGGAAGAAGGGCCACTGGGCTAGGGAGTGCCGGTCGAAGCCTAAGCAGGAGGAGCCGCAGCAGCAGGCTTTCGTGGCGAAGGTGGAGGAGGAGGGTGCCTTGTTCATGACAAGGGTGGCTTCAGTACAGGAGGAGCCTGTACAGGGACATCCTACGCACCCACTGGAGATAGTGGAGGGATGTGTCTTCGCTCACCGCGGCAACGACGACGACTTTGACGACACTCGTTGGTACCTCGACACTGGCACGACCAACCGCATAACTGGTTCGCGCGCCATCTTTTCCAAGCTCGACGAAAACGTCGTTGGAACCATCAAGTTCAGCGACAACTTCGTCGTGCATATCCAGGGGAAGGGTACGGTCCTATTCGCCGTCAAGACGGGTGAACACAGGAGGCTCACCGGCGTCTACCTCATCCCGCGCCTCACCACCAACCTCATCAGCGTCGGCCAACTGGATGAGGATGACTACAACATCATGGTGCATGGAGGAGTGATGCACATACGAGATGAGCAGCAGCGTCCCCTCACACGAGTTCAGCGTGACGACAACAAGTTGTACTCCGTCAGGCTCAACATCACACACCCGGTTCGCCTAACCGCGAGGCGTGATGATGTTGCGTGGCGTTGGCACAAACACTACGGACACGTCGACTTCCAGGCGCTTGCACGAGAGGAGATGGTGCTCGGGCTTCCGCAAATTAATCATGTCGATCAATTGTGAGAAGCTTGCTTGGTCGGGAAGCAGAGGCGCTCCAGCTTCCCCCAAGCAGGCTCCGCGACGCGCGGAGGGCACGCTCGACCTCGTCCACGGCGACATCTGCAGGCCTATCACACCGACGACTCTAGGCGGAAAGAAGATGTTCTTGTTGCTAGTGGATGACATGAGCCGCTATATGTTGCTCTATCTTCTAGCAACCAAGGACCAGACTCCCAACTTAATTCAGCAATACCAGCGACTTAATTCAGCAATACCAGGCGACGGCTGAATTAGAGTCCGGGAGGAGGCTGAAGCTATTCCGTAGTGATCGGGAGGGGAGTTCACCTCATAGGAGTTTTGCGAGTACTGCGCTCAGCACACAATACAGTGTCAGCTCACAACCCCGTATGCGCCGTGAAAAAACGGGGTTGTGGAGCGGCGGAACCAGACGGTGGTCGGCATGGCGAGGAGTATGTTGAAAGTGAATGGTATGCCTGGGATTTCTCGGGGTGAGGCAGTTATCATGGCTGTCTACATCTTAAATTGATCCCCCACCCGCAGCCTCGACGGGAAGACGTCGTATGAAGCTTGGCATGGAGAGCGACCACCCGTCAACTACTTACGAACTTTTGGGTGCGTGGGACATGTCAAGAACACGCGCCTCCACCTGAAAAAGTTGGAAGATCGAAGTACTTCGATGATTTTTCTTGACTATGCTGCAGGGACAAAGGGTTATCGGATGTATAATCTGGCTGATGGGCGCACACACATATCACGTGACGTGATATTCAACGAGGCGGCCAAGTGGGACTGGGGAGAAGGAGCAGGAGAAGAAGACTACACCGCCTTCCACGTCGACTCTTTAGGTCCAACACCTGCTGGACCTGCTGTTCTAGCACATGGAGAGGTGCTGCAGGGTCCGGAGGGACCGAACAACACCCCAGTAGTGCCCAGGAGGGGCACAGAAGGGTCTGTCCAGACCCTAGGAGTTCCTGCGCCAGCCTCCAGACCTGCTAGAGGGGATCCAACACCCGTGGCGTCGCCCCAAAGGCTCCTGCAGGGACTGTCCAACGTAGATCAGGGCTGGGATAGTCATGTACGGGGTCAGCAGCAGCGGGGGGTTCTGGACTTGAAGATTCCAGCACCTTCGTCACGCCTTGGAATTCTCCACGGCCCATCTGCTTCGCCACACCGCTGTCGGACCACGGCAGCAACGTCGTCGACGCCTACTACGACGACGGTGTTAAACTACAGTTCCACACGATGCGTAACGTGCTTGTAACCCTCACCCCTCCTGGTCGGGCTGAGCGCCCACCAAGCTTGGAGGAGGGGGGCTCATGTTCACCACCGCGGAGGAGCCCACATCCTTCGCCGATGCAGAGGAACACCCGTGCTGGAGACGGGCCATGCTCGAGGAGATGGAGTCCATAGAAGAAAACAAGACTTGGCAACTTGTTGATCTTCCTGCAGGACACAAGCCTATTGGGCTCAAATGGGTCTTCAAGGTGAAGAGGGACGAGCATGGGGAGGTGGTGAAGCACAAGGCTCGATTGGTGGCAAAAGGCTATGTCCAGCTCATCTCGAATCTTTTCGCTTGCTCCTTACAGTTGTCGCGCTCAAGGGGTGGGGGGTACACCACATAGACGTGAAGAACGCCTTCTTGAACGACGAGTTGATGGAGGAGGTGTACGTCTCCCAACCCGCTGGCTTCATCATCGACGGAGCCGAACTCAAGGTGTATCGGCTCAAGAAGGCTTTATATGGACTTCGTCAGACGGCTAGAGCCTGGAATGCCAAGCTCAATGATAGCTTGCTATCGCTTGGTTCCAAGAAGAGTACGAGCGAGCACGGGATCTATTTCCGTGGAGCTGAAGATGAGAAGCTCATCGTCGGCGTGTACGTCGACGATCTTGTGATCACAGGAGGAGGCGACCTTAAGAAGTTCAAGGGGAGATGATGAAGAGGTTCAAGATGAGCGACTTGGGTCTCTCATATTATCTTGGCCTGGAGGTGCGGCAAACGGATGCAGAGATAAGCGTTGGGCAGACGGCCTACGCTTCCAAACTTGTCTCTAAAGCTGGCCTGGAGGGATGCAACCCCTGTGCATTCCTCATGGAGCAAGGCCTAAAGCTTTACAAGACAAGTGATAGTCCGTTGGTGCATGCAATAGACTATAGGAGCTTGGTGGGAGGGCTGCAATACTTGGTGAACACGTCCCGATCTCACCTACTCGGCCGGGTACGTGAGTCGGTTTTTGGAGGAGCCCAAGGAGGAGCCTTGTGCTGCAGTCAAGCGCATTGTACGCTACATAGCGGGTACAATCAACTATGGAGTCTTCTATGCAAGATGAGGAGACATGGAGCTTATTGGGTACTCGGATATTGACTATGCGGGAGACGTGGAGGACCGCAAGAGCACAAGCGGGGTGCTGTTCTGTCTTGAAAACAGCCCCGTTTTATGGCAGTCCTGTAAGCAGAAGGTGGTGACCTTATCCTCATGTGAAGTAGAATATATCGCAGCAGCTCAAGGGGCAATGTTAAAGTGTATGGATGGTACGGCTGTTGGAGGGCTTAGCTGAAAAATCAAAGGCGCCGGTGTTGCGGGTTGACAACAAGTCAGCTATAGACTTGAGCAAGAACCCGGTACACCATGACAGAAGCAAGCACATCGATGTCAATTACCACTACATACGAGAGTGTGCACAGCGATACTATTGTGCTTGAGCAAATCTCCACCCAAGACCAGATGGTAGACATCTTGACCAAGGCGCTTGGAAGACAGAAGTTCGTGGAGATGAGAAGAAGGATCGGGATCCTAGATGTGGGCCAGCGTTAGAATCAGGAGGAGAATGTGGGCTGATCTGCCCGCTGCCCTTGGGCGGCCAGAACAGGGGGGCCGAGCTAGGACCCTCCTGTCATGTGCGCGCCTAGGATCAGGGCAGAATCCTTCTAGAAGAGTTTAGGGATTAATCATCTTAGCGATAGAATAAAAGATAGACTAGAGATTGAGTTTGTAATAGATGAGGACTCTTGTAAGTGGGGCTATATAAAGAAGCCAAAACACCCCAGTTTCAGATCAGATCAATACAGAAATTGTTCCTCCACCTCAAACCCTAGCCGCCACCTCTCTCTCCCCCCTTCGAAGCCGCCGCCTGCTCAGGAACCCTAGCCGCCACCAGGCTAGAACCAGCCACTGCCCCCCCTGATCTCCTTTGTTCTGCGCTTCCCTCAACAGCAGAACAGACCTGCGGCTGCTGATCTTCCTCTGTTCTGTCCAGCGCTGGAGCAAAAGCAGAATCAACCCAGCAGCTGTTGTGTTCTTCCAAGAACAGAACAGATCTATCTACTCCCTCACTGTTTGCCCAATTCAGCAAGAACAACACCTGAGAGGTGCTGAACTGCTACTGGGACAGCGTAGTTTTTGGTGTGATCAGCACCGGAATTGCAACAGAACCCAGAATCATCTACTGTTAGTATCTGAAGTATTACTCTCATGAAGAGGATGACACTAGGAGTTGGGAAATTTTTTCCTTGGTTCATTCCACACACAATGCCATGCCCAACCTAGGGGTTGGGGTTACATATTTATAGCTGAGGCAGCCAAGCATATACCTAGATGCTAGTCTAAGATGCCAAGATGTTGTCCTACCAAAGGACTAATATGATGTCCTAACAAAGGACTAATATGTTGTCCTCTTGGTCTAAGATGGTGTTTTAACTAGGGGCCACAAAGACCAAGAGTACAAGACTTATTCCATCATTCTCCCCCTAAGTCTTGTGCGTCGTCTTGTTGAGGAGTTGGACCATCCCGATCCTGGAGCAAAGCTCAAGAAACTTGATTCTCCCAAGGGGCTTGGTGAGCAGGTCTGCAAGCTGGTCCTTGGTGTTGATGTAGCACGCCTTGATGCTCCCTTCCTCCAAGCAGACTCGGAGAAAGTGGTACCTCACCCGGATGTGCTTGCTCCGTTCATGAAAGACGGGGTTCTTTGCTAGAGCCAGAGCGGACTTGTTGTCCACCCTGAGTTTCACCGCTTCGGTGTGTTTGACGAGGAGATCACCAAGCAGTGAACTAGCCAGAGCGCCTGAGTCGAATCGGTAGAGGCCGCTATGTACTCGGCCTCGTAGCTGGACAAGGCCACCACCCGCTGCTTGACTGACTGCCAGCTAACGAGGCACTTGTCGAGGAAGAAGAGAACCCCCCGTGCTCTTGCTAGTGTCGATGTCACCGGCGTGGTCGCTGTCGCTGTACCCGACAAGGTGTGCCTCCCCAGGGCACCTCGGATAGTAGAGGCCTTGGTTGAGAGTCCCCGCAACGTAGCAGGCGATCCTCTTCAGAGCCTACTGGTGCTCCGTCGTCGGTCGTTGCATGAACCGACTGACGTAGCCGACAGAGAATGTCAAGTCCGGCCGTGTGTGGGCGAGGTAGCGAAGGCTCCACACAAGACGCCAATACTGCGTAGCGTCCACCTCCTCCGTCGTGCTGTCACAGCTCAGCTTCAGTCTCTCCTCCATCAGGGTGAGAGCTGGGTTACAGTCTGAGCCCAGCTAGCTCAACAACGCGCTTGGCGTAGGCAGTCTGTCGAAGCATGATCCCAGAGTCGACGTAGTGCACCTCGATCCTCAGGTAGAAGGAGAGAGATCCCAGGTCACTCATCTGGAAGGTGGCTTTCATCGCTTCCTTGAACGTTGCCACCTCCACATCCTTGGTGTCGATGATCACAAGTCGTTGACGTAGACACCCACCAGTAGCGCATTTCCTCCATTGCTCCGCCGGTAGATGGTTGCCTCGTGTAGGTTTTGCTCGAAGCCCATCCCCTTGAGCGTGGAGTCCAACTTGGCATTCCACGCCCTTAATGCCTGCCGCAAGCCATAGAGGGCCTTGCGCAGGCTCAACACCTTGCCCTCCTTGCTAGAAATCGCAAATCCCGGCGGCTAGTGCACATAGACCTCCCCCTTTAAATCGCCGTTAAGAAACGCCGACTTGACATCCATGTGTTGAACACGCCATCCACCCTGAGCATCCAGCGCAAGGAGGAGTCGCACAAGTTCCATCCGCGCCACGGGCGTGAAGGCATCGTCGAAGTCGATCCCCTCCTGTTGCACGAAACCGCGTGCCATCAAGCGAGCCTAGGGCTTGACGATGGCGCCGACTTCATCTCTCTTCCGCTTGAACACCCACTTAACGGTGATTGCGCGGTGACCACGAGGGAGGTCAACGAGCTCTCAGGTGCGGTTGTTCTCAACCGCGTCCATTTTCGACTACATCGCGGCACGCCATGCCGCGTGTCTCTCAGCCTTCGCGAAAGATCGAGGCTCGCCGTCGTTGCACGCAAGGTGCAACTGCGCCTCCAGATCGCGAGGGACCAGTCCCGGCACCGACTGGTCGCCGAGAAGATCCTCCATCGTACGATACCGCAACGGCTCGCCCTCGTGGTACGTATTGATGCGCTCCTTGTCGTGGGAGAGTGGAGTAGCGAACTCCACCGGGTTGTGCTCGACAGGAGCTGTTGTCAGAGTGGACATACCCGGAGGGATGGCCGTCGGTGCTGGAGTGCGTGGGGTCGTCGGATGTGGTGGTGGTGGCGGAGAACTCGTCGCAGCTGAGGTCGTGACTGGGGCGTGGCGCTGAAGTCGGTGGAGGCTCGAGGACTGAGGTAGACATGCTCGGTGGAGAAGAGCTGCCTACTCCCCCACTTCCCTTGAAGTGGACGTACTTGATGATGAAGTTGTCGTACGTCGGAGTCGAGCCGTCGTCTACTCCTTGTCCCTTGCCCATCCTCGCCCTTCGTGGAACACTACATCACGTGTCGTACGCACACGCTGTGTTCCTGGGTCGATAATGAGGTAGGCCTTCGAGCCCTCTACGTAGCCGATGAACACCCCCGGAGTGCTCCTGTCGTCGAGCTTGCTGATGTGGCCAAGCTCCTTGGCAAACACGAGTCAGCCGAAGACCCGTAGGTGAGAGACTGTCAGCTTGCGTCCATGCCAAGCCTCGTACGGCGTCCTGCTGTTGAGAGCCTTGGTGGGCGAGCGGTTGAGGATGTAGACCGTCGTCACCACCGCCTCTCCCCGGAAGACAGCTGGCATTCCCCTCTGCTTGAGGAGGGCCCGAGCCATCCCCATAACCGTCTGGTTGCGCCGCTCGACGACGCCGTTCTGCTGCGGGCTGTACGACGCGGAGTAGTGGCGTTGACCACTCTCATCCGCACAGTACGACGCGAACTCAGCCACCGTGAATTCGCCGCCGTTGTCGGTGCGCAACACGCGCAGCTTGCGGCCGCACTCCGCCTCCGCAGTGGCTTGTGCGCGCCTGATGGCGTTCGCAACCTCTCCCTTGCTGCTGAGGACCATCACCCACATGTAGCGGGAGTGTTCGTCGACAAGCAGTAGGAAGTAACGTCGTCCTCCCGGTTTAGCCGGTGTCACGGGTCCACACAAGTCCCCGTGCAGGAGCTCGAGCCGCTCCTTGGCTCGGAAGCTCAAGTGTTGGGGAAAGGGGAGTCGCCTCTGCTTTGTCAATACGCAGACGTCGTAGAACTGCTTCACGTGGTCAAGGCACGGCAGGCCCCGTACCATCTCCTTGGCACGGAGCCGCTTCATGGTCTTGAAGTGAAGGTGCCCGAAGCGCTCGTGCCACTGCCACGCCTCGTCATCCCGACAAGTAACAAGGCAGAGGGGTTGTGCTACCTGCGCGTTAAGGACGTAGAGTCGATTGGTGCCTCTGGTTACCTTGGCAAGATGTCAAGAAGGCGACGATGGCGATCCCAAATCCTCATGACTCCGTCCTTGATCTCCACGCGCGAACCGTTCTCATCCAGCTGTCCCAGGCTGATGATGGAGTTCCTCAACGCGGGGATGTAGAGACTCCGATGAGCAGCCTGGGCTCACCAAACTCGGCGGTGAGGATGACGGAGCCGACGCTCTTGATCTCCACACCAGAGGCGTCCCCAAACTTGACGAGCATCGAACATTGGGGTCGAACTCAGTGAAGAACTCCCGTCGACCAGTCATGTGATGGGTGGCGCCGGTGTCGAGGCATCACCCGTCAGTCTTGTCGTTGATGGAGCCGTCACCGAGGAAGGCGTGTGCTCTCGGCTCATCGAGGTGGAGGAGAGTTGCTATGGCTGATGCCACTGGAGGTGGTTCGATGCTTGCGTGTGCCAGGATCAGAGTCGGCTCCTCCTCCACCTGTGCGACGTGGGCCTGGCCACGTCGTTGCTGGCGACACTCCCTGGCCCAATGACCAAGCTTACCACAGTTGTGGCAGGTGCCGTCTCGTGTTGGCTTCCTGTTACCGGCGGCGCCGCCCTGAGCGCCTCCGTGGCCCCACCCTCGGCACGTCTCTGCGCCCCGGCTTGGGCACCTCCGCGCCCCTTGCTTATCCTGCCGCGCTTGCGGCCGTCTTTCGAGGAGGAGGGCTCCCCCTTCTTCCCGTCACCTTGGCAGGCCTCCCACTGCTCCCGAGTGAGATGTAGCTTCCCACCGATGGTGATAGGCCCTGAGAGAGGCTGAGGTTCGTCGCTGTCGACGACATTGAGGCGGCATATCGCCTCTTTGATTGGCATCGTGGAGAGGTCCAGCAGAGACTCGATCGAGCAAGCGATCTGCTTGTGCTTCTCGGGGATGCAACGGAAGAGCTTCTCGACGACTCTCTCCTCGTTGTAGGTGTTGTCGCCGAACTGCACCATCTTGTGCAGTAGTGTGTTGAGACGGAGAGCAAAGTCATCAACGTCCTCACCTGGTTTGAAGGCTAGGTTCTCCCTTGCGGAGTGCCTGTAGTGTGGTCTTGCGAGCGCGGTCGCTGTCGATGCGTGCCGCGGCGATGGCGTCCCAGGCCTCCTTGGAAGTCCGCTTCTTGGAAAGTGAGAACTGTATCTTGGGCGGTACTGCAGCAATGAGAGCATTCAACGCCCGTCAATCCTCGTAGTAGTCAACGTCGCCGTACCGGACTGCTTCCCACATGTGCCGCACTTGGAGCCGTATCCTCATGACGGCGGCCCACTCGACGTAGTTGGTCTTGGTGAGGGTAGGCCACCCACCGTCGGGACCGACGTCCCTGACAATGGCCTGGATCCCAAGGTGACCATGGTACCTGTCTGGGGAGGGAGAGTCGCGCCGCCTGTAAATGTCGCGATCTCCGTCGACCCAACCACCCCCGTCGGGAGCGTCGTCGGCGCGTTCGTGCCCGTCTGGACTGCCGCCGTCGCGCCCATGGGGGTGCGCGGCTGCCCACTGTGGCGTATGTGGTCGTGTTACCTCCCTCGGCAGCCTGAGGTCTTCGTTGGTGCCACCGTCGGTAGAAACATAGCCTCTGTCGCTACCGCCACGCAGAGCCTCAAGCTCTGTTGCAGCCGCACGCGCTGCATCCGCAGCCCCTGCTGCTTCTACTTCCGCCCTCACCGCCGCCAGCCTCACCGCCCTCGCTGCAGTCTCTGCCGCTGCTCTCTCGCGTTCTTTTGCCGCAGCGACCTCAACCTCCTGCCAATGCCGCGCGCTCAAAGCGAACGAGCGCTGAGACTGTCCTTCGAACAATGGCGCGCTAGTGGGGGAGTGATGTGTGGGGAAGAGGTTGCCTCAGACAAGCTGTTGTTTGTTTGTGCAGAAGAGGAGGGATGAGCTGAAACAACCGGTGTTCTTGTTGCCGGCTGAGGACGAAGAGGGGCGTGGGAAGGAGATGAGCAGGAGATGTCTAGGCTACAGGATAGAACAGCTCTGATACCACTTGTTAGTATCTGAAGTATTACTCTTATGGAGAGGATGACACTAGGAGTTGGGAATTTTTTTTCTTGGTTCATTCCACACACAATGTCATGCCCAACCTAGGGGTTAGGGTTACATATTTATAGCTGAGGCAGACAAGCATATACCTAGATGCTAGTCTAAGATGCCAAGATGCTGTCCTACCAAAGGACTAATATGTTGTCCTAAAAAATGACTAATATGCTGTCCTAACAAAGGACTAATATGCTGTTCTCTTGGTCTAAGATATTGTCCTAACTAGGGCCACAAAGACCAAGAGTACAAGACTTATTCCATCACCTACTGAGATGACTAGAAGAACAGACCCATTCCCAAGAACGCTAGATGAAGGAAAAGAGGGCTTGAGAGGGTCGGTAGAAGAGAATATACCAACATTAGGGGTGGTATGGTATATGACGCTCCGGAGTCAGCGATCCAGTCGGCACCTGGTGGAGTGAGATGCATGGTGCTGAAGGAGGAGGCCAACGACTGACGATCCCACGTCGAGGGTGGCTCCTGGTGTGGTGCCGACAGTTCCCAACAGGGTAGTTGTTGCCTCCGTAGGTCGAGATTGACTGTCCACCAGAAGGATAGCCAGGCCCACTGTAGGTCTGAGTCGGCGGCCCACCAGCACTGTAGGCTGGTCCGCTGTAGCTCGGGGTGGCTACGAACGCCGGCTGGGGACGCGGTGGTCGTGGAGGCTCAAGACCCGGAGACGGCCCAAGCCACATGTAGATCTGGCCAGTCCACGGATTGTAGGGTGTGGGTCAGGGTGCACCTCCCCGGCCGGTACCACCAATAGCAGGAGTGGAAGCAGAAGTAGGAGTGCCGCCTGCACTGCTACCTCCATCAGGCCGTCGTGTTTACCTCGACGGCAACGATTACCACTCCCAAAGCTGGCAGGAGTGCATGGGGTGGTGGGTGGTCGCTACGGTGGTCCGCCACAGCTGCTGGTGGACGAGGGGATTGTCCAGAGCCGTAAAAGGTTGTGGCAGACCCAGAGCCAGTAGAGCCTCCTGCAGTGATCTCGTCGAGGTCGAGATCAGACCATACCTTCTCGAAGGTCGGGGGTGGCTCCAGACGGAGAAGCCACGTCCGTAGGTGACAGTAGCGTTCATTTAGGCCCTAAAAGATCCGAAGGATGAGAGTGTTGTCAGTGATCGGCTCGCCAAGGTCACGTAGGGCATCCGCCATGGCCTTCATCTCCGGGCAGTAGGCGGAGACGGAGCGGTCACCCTGGACGGCGTTCTGGAACCGCGCGTTGACGTGGAGGGCTTGAGTCGCGCAGTTCCCTAGGAAGCATTGCTCAAGGACCAGCAATGCCCCACGAGCAGTGCTGCCACCGCGCTGCCCGACGATGTCCTGTAGCTACTCAGAGAGGGAGCCAAGGATGCAGGACATGACCAGACTGTCTATGCTGACCTAGGAGGCATCCACCGGAGAGCCATCCTGGAGGACGTGGTCGTCGAGGCGGAAGTGCCTCAACGTGAGGAGAACCAGGTCACGCCATCGGGCATATGAGGTGGATTCAGAACTGAGGACAACCGACACGAGCGTATGAATGTTCTGAATCCTAGCGGCATGTGCGTGAAGAGCAGCTATAAGAGAAGTCGAGTACGTACTAGCATCTGAGGGAGGCTCGTAGGTAGCACTCAACGGTCGATGAGCACTCTCCTCGAGCTGGTGAGATAGAGCAGCCACAGAGACACGCTCTTGCTCCAGGGCGAGAGCGAGTGCTCGCTCGTGCTCGCGAGAGGCAGCCAGGGCCACGGCATTGCTAGAGGTGTCCGCCCTGTCGGTGTCGTAGAGGGAGGTAGTAGCCGCGCTATCAGCAGTGGCGCCACCAGCTGAAAACGAGATCATTGGCAGGATGGTGGTTGTGGTGCTCCCGTCTGGCGGGATGTCGAGGCCGGCGGAGGTGGCGGCGGTACTGTGTGGATTGGAGGTAGTACCTGTCATGAAGACAACAGCGACGGGTCTACCGGTGGCACCTACAAGAGGTCCGCCGGTGGCCGGACTGGTTAAGAGAGATGGGGCGCCGGTTCTGGCCGGCGCGCCGTGGATCAGAGGGCCAGAGGCGGCGGCGACCCAAGGGGTGGCAGCGGCCAACCGAGAGGAGGGGGGCGTCGGTCAACCCGGCGGCAGCCCCCCCCTCCCCCCTCCGGAACTGCGCCGGCGCTGGCCACCCAATGGGTGGCAGCTGTCTGCCAGAATAGGGTGGCGGCGGTCGATCCGGCGGCAGCCCCCCCCCCCCCCCCCCGCCATGCGCTGGCCGGCTGCAGCGTCGGCTGGCCGTGGCTTGGCGGCGGCGGTGGCGGCGCGCTGAGAAGAGGTAGCGGCAGCGTACGGTGGTTGGGGGGCGGCGGCGCAACGGGGGATGGCGGCGGCGCCATAGGGTTAGGGTTAAGCCCTAATCCTAGATTAACCTAGCTGATACCATATTAGAGGGATGAGTTGATTAATCCTGGTGTCAAGGGGTACAATATATAGAGGTGTTAGGGGAGGAAAAAGGACTAATATGCCCCTAACCTTAATCACATCCAAAAGACTGAAATACCCCTAATTACCACACTAATTACATAGTCTAACACTTTTTCTCCCCTGTTCCTGCCTTCCTCGACTTGTGTTCATGTGCCTGCTTGTTAGCTCGTGAATGCAGTGCTCAACATCTGAGCCTGAACAGTTGTGCCTGCGCTTGGGGGCTGAGGCCTGAGCCTTACATTCCTGCGCTCTAGTGTCCGTCGTTGCAAAGCCGCACGCTGGCCAGAGTCTGCATATGCCGCTAGTGCCAAGGATAAAAGCCCTTGGGTTATTGCTTTGCGTATCATGGGTTACAAAAAGGATTACGTGAGAATCCATATGTTTTTGTGTGAGGGGCTGATCAAGGGCTATTGTTTGTGAAATTAAATGAAGCTAGGATGAACAAGAAGATTCAAATAGGTGATTTAATGTGTGCTGCTTGTGCCATATAAGATTGGAATAGTGTTTCTTCGTAAATATGTATCTTACATTTAGTTTTTGCTATACGATGGTGCGCCACTTGGTACAGTGGTCTTGGCTGTGCTTGATAGTGGCCCTAGTCATGCCGCAAGCAAAGTTCCGCCACTGGCTGTGCTAGCAGTGAACCACATATCTAACACTTTTGAGTTTGTGTGTTTGAATGGTTTTCTTTGTCCTGGCAAAGTCTTTTGGAAATGAGTCACGGTGGTTGTAATGGTCCCCACCCATGTAATTTCATATATTACAATCAATACACAAATTTGGGCAAAAAGTTTATCAATGAACTTTTCTCCCCATTATGTAGAGAGAGGAGGTAAGAAACATGATTGAGCATGATGGTTCTGCCAAAGGGATTGTGTTCAGCCAGTTCACATCTTTCCTTGATTTGATTCAATTCTCCCTGGAGAAGGTAAAGTCTTGGAAAGCATTTAGTGGTCTTTCATTGCAGCCATGTTTGTCCATGACTGACATATTTAAGAGATTTGGTAGTCTGGCATCAAATGCGTCCAACTTAATGGAGCCATGAACATCACCGAGAAGGGAAGAGCCATAGATACCTTCACCAATGATCCAGACTGCAGGATCTTTCTGATGAGCCTGAAAGCTGGAGGAGTAGCTCTGAATCTCACTGTAGCATCACATGTGAGTTTACCGCAACTGCTTTCTTTTTTTTCTCCAAAATTTACACAGTAATAATTCCTAAACTGCAGCCCTTTCTTATGTAACTTTACCATGGTGGAATAGGTTTTCTTGATGGACCCTTGGTGGAATCCAGCAGTTGAGAGCCAAGCTCAGGACCGAATCCACCGAATTGGGCAGTTCAAGCCAATCAGGTTTTAACTTGTCCTAAATTTGTGATGCCATCTGGCTCGTTTTATCTACATCATATCCTTCTATCCTCTGACTTTTACCTTCCTGTGGTGGTATTGCAGGAGTACGAGGTTTGTGATTAAGGACAGTATTGAAGAGCGCATACTGAAGCTCCAAGAGAAGAAGCATCTAGTGTTTGAAGGGTAATAGCCTCGCTGCCCTAATTCTCAGTGTTTCATGGTCCACTGCCTGCCTATCTGATGCTGTCCTCGGTGTTCTCTGCAGCACGGTTGGTGACTCACCAGAGGCCATGTCGAAGCTTACAGAGGCTGACCTGAGGTTTCTATTCCAGATCTAACCGTTGATGAGCATCGTCAGAATAGCGTAGTTTAGGAGCAGCGTCAGACTTGTAGCAGCCTTGCGGCGAAGGCGTGCGGGCATTGATAGGGTGCTTTCCTTACCAGTCGGATAACAGCGTAGGATGTTCCAGAGTTGTGACCAAATAGACCTTGGCAGTGTAGGATGTTCCTGACTAGTAGTAGAATTTCTGTAACCTTGTGTAGCCGTTGTGGGGGAGAAAAGGTGTCTGGCATGTTAGCCCAGTTCCAGGACGGCAAAAAAATGCAGGAGCGAACACCTGCATTTGCCTGCACATGTGTCTGTGTTAGTGGGTGGGGGGCATGCCGCGTTGGTGCTGTGCACACGTGGGCGAGGAGAAATCGACTGAAGTGAATGGCTCCTGACGCAGGGTCTAGCTAGACAGCGTGGATGGCGCGGTGGACCATCTAACGAAAAGCAACGTGAACCATCTCCTCGTCCTGACGAGACTGTACCACGGTTGTGAGTCGGGTGAGTGGACGGACTCGTCTGCTCGGACCTTGTTGTCCGAGGAACGTACGCGTCGAGGACGACTGTTTCCTCGCCTTCATCATGGAAAAATGTAGGATGGTCTTGAATTGTCACCATAGATCCCGGGCCCTAGTGACACGCTGCAGTCTAGCAGGGGCGCGGAACATTTGTGGCATCGATCACTCGTTTTCCGGGGTGGGAGGGGACAAATCGGCCTTTCAATGTCGGCGTGTCAGTCAGGAGTTCCAGAACTGGACGAGATACGAAGGTGCAGAGCGAACAGCTGCGTCTGCCTGCTGTGCCCGTGACGGGTGGTGGTGGGGGCATATTCCGCATGGGGGTGGTGTGTGGAGAAACTGGCTCGAGTGTGTCACAACTCAAGGCCAGGAAACCGCCTTTATGCCTAGGTAGTTTCTCACTTTATCTGTGCTTGATTTTCACTTTATCCCCGTAAGTTCTATCCTCCCCATTGTGAAGGGGGCAGGGACTAAGCGCTTAGGGTACAAGACTAGGCTAAGCCGGACGTAGAGGGCTTAGTTGCTCCGGACGCTGCTCCTGGGCTCTATGGAATCTGCTACAGAAAGAATAAACCTGTCCTACCACTGCTCTAAGGTTAGAACTTACGGAGGTAGCGCTAGAGCGCCTGCCTTGAGCTCCGATGCACGGACCTTTGGTGGTAGCGCCGGAGTGCCTGCCGGTACTGTGCGATCCGGAGCGTTGCTTGCCATCTTGCCTCGTCGACGAGGTCGATATCCTCACGCAGGAGCTGGTCATGCATGGCTTCGTCATACGCTTGGACACGGGCGGACCCCCATGGCGATCTCCGGGGGAAGCACGGCTTCGGCCCCCGCATACCATGAAGAAAGGTTATTCCCGCGACCCGGCTCTAGGATGTTCGGCTGGCCCCCGACGTAGAGGAGTCAGTATCCCCCGACGGCTCCAGGGAAGGACCCCAGGATGTGCAGCATCTGCACCGGTGTGTGGATCTGCTTGGCATGGAACTGGCGTGCCTTGCATCTCTTAACCGGCTTGACGTCGTCCAGGGGGCTGTCGGCAAGTAGAAGTCATGCCGGAAGACTTTACTGACCAGCGTGCGGGAAGATGCGCGTTTCCCGCACTCGCCTCCGTGAATTACTACGAGTAGGTCGCAGCCTTCCTCCTAGGTTATGCACCGAAATAGGATGTTGGTGGCGCCACGCCAGTAGAGATACCAGTGTGTAGCTCTTAGCCATCCGCACAATCCGTTCAGCAGATGCACGTTCATCAGGAAGGATGTTGTCTTTCAAGTAGTCCCGAACCTCCGTGGTCCATGCATCGGGGATTACTTGAGCTTCTAGATCTTGGGCGCTGGATAGCACGGAGTCCCCATGGCGCATACGATCCTTGGCGAGCACCATGGCTGCAGGGCCACCGGGACCGCCAGCTTCGAGGTGCTGGTCTCGCCCCCTTCACCCGGTTCGGCAGGCCGGGCTGTGGGTCACGACAGCGTCCCTTCGAAGGCTCCTTCAGGCACCGGGGCTCCGGTGGAGGCCTTCGTTGACAGGTCGTTGGCGACGGTGTTGTCGGCGCATGGTACATGGCACAGGTCCAAGGCCATGTTGTTGGTTGCCTTGAAGTTGAGGCGCACCATGTACCTGAACTGCTCCCCCGTTGGCATGAGGAGCAGTACGCCGGCTCCGGTCCCCTGCTTCCACGAGGTGCCGTCGAAGTAGAACGTCTAGTGAGGCTCGGTGAACACCGGTGCTCGGAGCTCCGGCTCTCTACCTTCAGGGCCCCCCGGGTTGCTTGGTGATGGCGTCCACTCGGCCACGAAGCCAGCTAGTGCTTGGCTCTTGACTGCATGACTTAGTAGGAAGTCCAGATCAAACTCCGCCATCATTGGACTGTCCTCCTACTTCGGAGGCTCGCCGTGAGTGCCAGTTACGCCCATTTGCTGCTCTGGCGCACTTGTCCGCCAGACTGAAGAGCTCCGAGACGTCTCGCACCTCCCTGGTGGCCAACTTCTCGAGCATCTTCTTGTCCCTAACACCCTGTCGGAATGCAACCACAACCGATTTATTCTGGATGTGGGGGATGGTGTTCCGTACCTGGGAGAATCGCTGGATGAATGAGCGCAGTGATTCCCCCGTTTGCTGTCGCACAGCGTGGAGGTCTAGCTCCGTGCTGGGACGCGTGTAGGAGCTGCAGAAGTTCACCGTTAACTGTCGGCATAGCTCCCCCCAGGAAGTTATGGAACCCTGGGGCAGGTTCATGAACCATGACCGTGCCGGGCCGGTCAAGGCGACGGGGAAGTAGTTGGCCATGATGGCCTCATCCCCTCCTGCCGCGAGGATGGTAGTAGAGTAGATTTGCAGGAACTCTGCAGGGTTGACGCTTCCGTCGTACTTCTCCGGCAGGTGTGGCAGGAACTTGCATGGCCACATTGCGAAGTGGAGGTGGGGCGCTAGGGCCGCACACCCCGTCCTTGCTGCTGCAGATCCCGGTGTCACGAACCCTTGGTCCGCTGCTGACACGGTGTACCCCGACATGGGCAATGGCGCACCATATATCGGGGGCGCCGACTGCAAGGCATATGGCTGCTGCATATGCTGCGTGGCGTACGCCTAGGGCAGAGGTCGCATGGCGAACGTCTAAGGCCCAGGCTGAGTCGAGGCAGTCGACATGCTGTAGTCGGCCTCGTGGTTGCGACGCCTTTCCCGCCATCGCTCGATGGTCACGCGAGCATCTTCTCCCAAGCGACGTCGCTCCAGCTCTGTCCTCAGGTCCGCCGTTGGGAGCCTGGTAGAGCGGGAGTCTACTGTCTGCATGTCAACAGTTGGTGTGCGCGACAGCGACACATCTGGTTGATCGGGGCGTCGTCTTCATCGCAGCGGAGGGTTGAAGGTAGCGGCGACGAGGTGGTTGACGTCGCGGATCCACTGCTGGGCGGCCCCCTGGGGAGCGTCCACAGCAGGTGGATTATGTAGGAGCGCTCGTGCGGCAGCTAGTGCACTTGCTTGAGTAGCACTCTGCGCCGCAGCAGATCTTGAGGTTGTAGGAGTTCGCCGGGAATGATGGCGCGAAGAGCTAGCCGCTAAAGGATGCTTGGGCATCTTTGTTGGTGCAGACCTGTCTCGAGAGAGAAAAGTCCCCTTCCTGGCGCGCCAAATGTCGAAGTGTTCCGTCGACACTTCCCCCGGGCCTGCTTCAGGAGCAACCCGCGGAGGTTCTTTTTCGGAGTGGCTAGTTCTCTTGGAAGGTTGCGTTGGTTGTGAGAGGATTGACACAAGGATTTTTACGTGGTTGGGACCGCCGGAGTGTAATACCCTACGTCCACGGGAGTTGTATTGCTCGGAGCTTAGAACCGGAGTCCTAAGCTTGGGGCTCTGGCTGAGCTGAGTTGCCCAAGCTCAAATGTCGAAGTGTCTAACCTAGTGGTTGAATGTTGTGGGATCCGAACCCTGGAATGGTCGAACCCCTTGCAACGTTGCCTACTCGAGTCTTTTATACTTCAAGGCTCGGGCGGCTTACAAGATGGGCCCCGGGGTGATTTCCTACCATCTACCATATCTTGCAATATCTTGCAGTGAATGATGTAGTTGTCTCTGGCAATGGCTTCTTGGTCGTCGACCTGCCGTCCTGCCTGTGCCGCAAGCTAGGCGTAGTGATTGATGATGGCAGGGATAGCAGGGAGTGTCTTGTCTTCACTGTGACGCGACTGGTCACTGTGCCACCTGACAGGGGCGTGCGCCGCGTCCCCGCGTCTTGGGAAGGTACGGGTCTTGAATGTCTTGATTGGACAAGGCATGGTGTGCCTTTACTCCTGCTGCCTACCGTGCCGGGGTGGGCAGCACGACACGTGGCAGGCCCGGGGCTCGCCTCTGAGGAGAGGGGAGGCCCGGCCCCGCTGGACACGTGGCGCCATCAGAGCTCACCCCTGCGGAGGGGGTGAGGTCCGGCACTGCTGGCCACGTGGCAGGCCCGTGGCTCACCTCTGAGGAGAGGGGAGGTCTGGCCCTGCTGGACACGTGGCGCCTTCAGAGCTCACCCCTGCGGAGGGGATGAGGCCGGACTTTGCCGGCCACATGGCAGGCCCGGGGCTCGCCTCTGAGGAGAGGGGAGGCCCGGCCTTGCTGGACACGTGGCGCCTTCGGAGCTCACCCTTGCGGAGGGGGCGAGGTCCTTAGGCAGTTTTCTCCTATGCGCGGGGGTACCCGGTATTGAGGGTACCGACATTCACATTTCTGACTTGTTGAGCCGTTATCAAGGACAGAGCATGTTGACAAGGCTTTCCAGTATGCCGACACTCATAAAATGAGCACTCATGCAAATGTGCCCAACCACAGACCTACGGTTGCAATTGTCCCACACCTCAGTGACATAGTTGTCACCTTTGACTACAGACAAATGTCCCAACCCTCTAGTATTAGCAGTCAATACTTGTACAACTGTTGGTAGTATCCTACCAATATAGTCTTTCTCCAATTCTTCTCCTGTTATGAAAAAGAATCATAATCATCTCTCTTATTTTGTCAACAAGCTCAACAACAGGCATATCCTTTATATATTTGATCCAAATATTGAAAACTTCTGCTACATTGTTTGTCACATAATGACACTTGATATTGGAATTGAAATCAGACCTCTGTCGCTTTAAATTATGATACTCATTCAGCCAGTGCTTGGCTTTAGGGTTACTTGCATAACCGCAGTCATGTGCTTGTCATAAACATCCTTGTCATATGCCCTAGCTGCAGGCCACATGTGTCCAATACTCTCACCAGGAAATCTTTTGATAAAATTATGCATTAGATGTCTAAATCATTCTCTTTGATCAACTTGTGAAAACATGTTGTGCACTGCATTTAGTAACCCTTTACAAGCATCTGAACAAATAGCAAGTATAGGATCTTGTTCTTCACTGCAAATTTCTATCCTTCCTTCCTCCTCCATCTTCTCTTGAATTTGTATTGAATCCCAATCTACTAATGGAGGTGTCGGAGTGTGAGCTGCGACACTCCTCCCGGCTTGCTCGGAAGCAGCCCGCGAGGTTCTTTTTTCGGAGGGGGCTTGGCGCCCTACGCAACCTGGTCTCGAGGGAGCAGATGAACACTGAGATTTACGTGGTTCGGACCGCCGGAGCGTAATACCCTACGTCCACGAGAGTACTTGTTCTATTACTTGAGCGTGAGTGCTTGTGCATTGTGGGATCTGGAATGCAAACCCAGGAACCATTGCAGGGTGGTCACCCCGATCCTCTTATAGTTTAAGGTCGGGGTGGTTACAATGAGGCTTGGGGCCGGAAAGGTGGCCCTAGAGTTATGTGAATCCTATGCACGATCTAGGGCTTCGTCCTCTGAGTAGAGTGGTCGGCGGGGGGTTGAGTCCCGTCGTCCGGCGCTCTGAGCGCCTCTGACCGTGTGTCAGGTGATTATGAAGACGTCGTCTTGTCGCCGCGTCTTCTCGCCCTGCTTGGGTGTCTTCGTTCCGTTGGGCGGCACTGTACTGTTGTCACGCCTTGTCGTCCTGTCTTGTCACCGTAATGGTGAACAGGTAACGGATGGAGTCGTGCGCATTGCGCCATGATTCTGGGGAAGGCGCAAGCCTTGAATGCGAAACCTGACAACGCACTTCCTTCTTGACTTCGTCGACACACGACCCACGACGAATTGTGGAGCACGTGGTAGCTCTGGAGCTCTTAAACATGGGCTTGGTGCCAGGGGACACGTGGCAGCTCCGGACCTCACCTCAGCGGGGAGGCTTGGGCCGGAATCCAGAGCACGTGTCTGCACCGGAGTTGTCCTCAGCGGGGAGGTGGCTCGGAGCCTAGGGACACATGGCAGCTCCGGACCTCACCTCAGCGGGGAGGCTCGGACTAGAGACCAGGGCACATGTCAGCACCGGAGCTGTCCTCAGCGGGGAGGCGGCTCGGAGCGTGAGGACACGTGGCAGCCCCGGACCTCACCTCAGCGGGGAGGCTTAGGACGGAGCCCAGGACATGTGTCAGCCCCGATGTTGTCCTCTTCGGGGAGGTGGCTCGGAGACAGGGGACACGTAGGAGCCCCAGACCTTACCTCAGCGGGGATGCTCGGACCGAAGCTCAGGGCATGTGTCAGCTCCGGAGCTCAAGCGCATGTGGCAACCCTAGGGCTGACCATGGGGCCAAGGGCACGTGTCTTACGCTGGGGCCCGTCTCAGTAGGGAGGCGGGGCCCAGGTTGTCTTTTGCCCACTACGTGGGGGTATCCAGTCTGCAGGATACTAACACGAGGTAAATCTGATAATGGAACTGATGGATCTACCATTGGAAGTGTTGTCTCTTTGATTGTTAAACTAAATTCAGAATATATAAATTGAAGATGCTCCTCGAAAGTTGGATTTATTTAAAATAGTTCTGAAACTAGACATTAAAAATATGTACCTTGGGTTATTCTAGTTGAAGGACCAATCCATCCCAATTGGCTCGCTAATGCCTCACCTAGGGATTCAATAAAAAATCCAAAATGTCTACATCTATCTATGGCCATGACTTGTAAGAGATGAAATCAACTCATCAGAGAAATAAACTATAAACTTATTCTAACTAATCTGTACAACCATCCCTGATTCCTCCATCCATCATATTTATTGGAACCATCTTTGGTTTAATTAAACTTAAGACAAGAAATAGGCTCTTTTGCACCAAGAAACAATGGTTCTAAATCTCACCAAATAAAAAAAATAAGATGTGTAGTAAGTGGCTGGATGTGGGCAGGTCCCTAATTGTGTAACAACAGCACAAAGGAGATTAAAGCTTTTTTAAACCAGCTAGTTTAAGACATGTATCACAAAAATTCACCGCATAACTGATAATAGATTGGTTGACGTAGGAAATATTCTTGTAGTTTACAGAACCGTGGTCACCTTGTTGGTTCAAAGAGTAGCACCACCTGCCACCGGGAGACTTTCGGTCAAGCTACGGGGGATGGGGCCAAGGGCGCGCTGGGGGCTTGGCGAGTCAGCCGCCCGCCAGGGGCTTCGCGGCCGGCGGCTGGATCCAAGGCGCGCCGGCAGCTTGGTGGTGGGCTGGCGGCTATGGGGCGGCGGGGTCGTGGCGACGGTCTGGCGGCTAGGGTGTGGCCTAGGCGAGGATGGTGTGGGCCGGCGGGTAGGGCGCGGCGGTGGAGTGGCAACCGGCTGACGGTGGGGGTGAGGCAGGCAGAGTCGGACTGGGCGGCGGCGGCCCTCGGTTGGAAACTGTTGCACGAGATGAGATCGAGAGCAGGCTGCTAACAATCAAATAAGGGCACTATGGTCATTTCATCCAGCCTAATAATAAAAAAAGAAAAATATTAACAGAAGGTTAATTAGACTAAAATCAATCATATTCTAACAGTACATCAACGTTAAGAATTTTATTTTAACGAAACCTACGTTAAGAGTGCTATTTTATGAAAGCCACTTCTTAAACATCCTATAATAACATATTCCTCCCACCATGTACCCCTCTCTCACTGACTCTCACTCTGGATTGAGCTCGCCGTGGGCCCGACCCTGAGGCGGCGGGGTTGAGGGGGCCATCGATCGATACTCCGTACACTATAACAATGTCACGGCCTGGCGGATCATCACGCCACCCCGGCTCTCTGAATCAACCACCGCTCCGCTTGTTGCGTCAGGCCCAAGGGGAAGAAGCGCCCGCCCGTGCTGCCCTGCGCCTTCGCGGCCAATGACAGCAGCAGCGGCAACGGTCAGTTCGCCCCCACCTCCCTGACAGGGACCTCTCTCTCCACACGGCACCGTTTTCCAAGTTGCAGATATAGCTAGCTAGCTAGTACGCGGAAAACAGATCGAGTTCGTCTCGAGGAAAGAAAATGACGGAGTGGTAAAACCTCCTGGATCTGGGCAATAATGAAACCCATGAGCCAATGATTAGTATGCTCAGCCAGCTCCACTGAATTCCGCGGAAGCTCCTGACCCCCACATTCGCCGCGTGTCCAAGTAGAAGCGCACTGGCTTGAGGAGCATTTGACTGGCCCAGAGCACAAACAAGGGAGCTGAGCTAGTACTTACTATTCGCTTCCACGCGCGTAACTGCCACTCAATCTCAGTGGGTGGCCAGCCAGCTCTGGTCTGCGGTCTCTGGACTCGGACCCAGGCGGCCACAGCATTTTCCGTCGTCACAGCTGCTGGGGTGGCATGGTTTCTGGTCTCGGGTTCAAAAACTGTTCGAGGCAAACGATTTTTCTCGGCCGGCGGGTCGCACAGGGTTCTCTGGCCACGCTGACACGAGAAGGCCGGGGCCGGCGTATAGCCAAGAATGCATGGTAAGCGAAAGCTGAACAGTGCTCATGACTCCCGAATAGTACCCCTACTTAACTTTAGAGCAACCACCCTTCGACCTACCCCGGTTAATCAGACGAATGCACCGTGTTTGGTTCTCTGGATTAGATGCATGCAGCGCATGATTTGTTTTTACGTACAATACAGGAGATCTGGAAACAGGAAACAATCACGGAGGTGATTTATTTACAGCAGTACCACAGTTAGACCCAGTTACTTATTATGTTCATACTCGTTCTCTTATAAAACGTTCTTCTAGAAAAATATTCTACGTACTTTACAGTTCTATTTAAAAGATTCATTCTTCTATTTCACAGTATCCCTCATTTTTTTCCTCTATATACTACTCTATACAACACTTACTAGTGTTTTAGAGAACAATACTACTCTAACTTTAGAGTGCATTGTTCGTCCCTCTATTTTAGAGTAACCACTGCAGGGTCCCTCTTTACTCTAAATTTAGAGTAGAAAAACCTGTATAGGAATAGTTGTGGGCAGACTTATGATACGCGAGTAACTAGTCTGCCGTACCGGGCCAAAGTTAAGTTCTCGTTCAGACCGTGCAGACAACAAATAATATTTAACCGAATCTTAGGCTTTGTTCAAGTTTGGTATTTTCCATAATATCCTCTCCTCATCCCGCTTGTAGTATTTTTTAGAACAGCGGCAATCTGCTTTTCTATTAGTTAAACTCATCATGCAACGAACACGTACTTTCTATAAATTATTTCAATCATTGACGATGTTTTGAATTTGTCGATTCCATTCGATCTACCGTTACTGTGAAATACAACCATCTGGTTGTTTTTAAGAACTTGGAAAAACGGGTTGTAAGGGTCGCCAACAATGCTGACTTACATTGAATCAACCTAGCTACTAGGTTTCAAAAGGCAACTTGCAAAATTTCAATATTCAAATCCAGCTTAAAATAAATCATGCCTACGGAAGACGATGTCATGTTGCAAATAAACTGAACGCGAGACACTGTCTGGGACTGTACATGGAATTTGAATACGGACATCGTGGGATCACTCGTCAACAAATGATTCAAGAAAGCAATACAAAATCAGAGGAACATGAAAAAAATCTCGGTGTAAAGTAAAGCATGTGCCCCTAGCAAGCCATGTGGGAAAGAAAAAACTGGACCCCGGCAAAGACGGGATTAGATTTATATCGAATATGAAAAGGACCGTAAAATTGTTGTGCTGTCAGAAAGATCGAAAGCGGAGAGAAAAAATAATAGGGGAGAGAACTGTGAAAGCGACTTGGTCCAGCACCCAAGTAGACCTGTGCCATGGACCAAAACCCATCAAACCGCTCCAGATCTCCTGTCACAGGCATCTTTGAAAGTGTATCTCATTCAGTGAAAACAACCAGATTTGTAACAAATTATTTACACCTATATTCTCCATAAGTATATTCGTGGACCTAAATCCATCTTAACAACTTCAGCTAGTAAAACTTCTTGCAAAGCTTGTTATCTTTAATTGGTGACTAAGGAGGACTAGACTCTAATTTGATTATTGATCCTGACAACATCAATGGAACAAGTGATGGTGAAGGCTTATCTGTATTTTTTTTGTCATTCATATTCCCTGATGCAAATGGCTCATGCTTCTAAAAAACGTAATAATTCATTTATTTGGAAAAATATTTTTGCGTGATATCCTTTAATAACGATATATTTATTCACCATTTAAATTGCATATAACTAATTTTTATTATGCCATAATTTTACTATAATTTGAGTGGAAACTTCTTCTAGCATGGAAGCATAATTATAGCACAATTATAGCATAATTATTTTCCATAACAAGGGAAAATAATTGAAGCTATCATTGAAAATGACAAATCCAAAAAGAGAATCCTAAAACACGACTTTTGATTATGAAGCTTGAGCACAATGAAAAATACAAAATTTTATTCAAGTATTTATTCGTAAACAGCACTAATAATTTCCATTCCAGAATATATAGGATTGATCAGGTGTCAAAGCTTGAGGATTGGAAAAGCAAAAAATGATTTACTATAAAGCTGAACATTTAAAGAGTTATCCATTGTTTAACTAGTTACACATTTATACCTTGTTATGAAAATTCTTAAATAACTTCCTCATAGAAGTAGTAATTGTCTAACTGTATTCAGTACTCCTACAGTATAGTGGACGGTAATAATTTTACTCTTCCATGGACCGCGCCCATCGTCTTCCCGGAGGAGAGAGGGAGTGAGCGAGCGCAGCAAAAGTAGGCTAATAGCCGTAGTGGTTGGTGCAAGGAGAGAGAGAAAGAGGAGAGAGGGAGAGAGATGGACACGCAGAGACGCAAGAGATAAACAAACAAAAGCAGCAGCCGTAGAGAGAGAGAGAGAGAAAAATAAGGGAAGGCGAGGGAAGTAAGAGAAGCCAAGCTAATCAAACCCAAGGAGGCCAAGAAGTGGACGGCAGCTGCCATGCCGCGGTCGCTGTCACCGTCTCCGTCGCCGTCGCCTTCCCCGGAGAGGCACCCGCCGGTGCGCCGGAGGGGTAGCGGCGCCTCCCGTATGCAGCTCCACAACCACAACCACCACCACCGACGACGCTCACCGTCGCCGCCGGCCAGACGCTCGCTCCGCCCGCGCCGCGCCGCAGCCGCCTCCTCCCGCCCGCTCGTCGACGACTTCTTTCCCTTCCCGTCTTCGCCCTCCTCGTCGCCGCCCCGCCCCCGCCAGCGGAGGCCGTCGCCGGAGCCGTCCAGCTCCGACTCCGGTGACGGTGCTTCCCCGGCCCCCGGACGCCGCCGGCGCAAGCTCAAGCTCGTCGTCAAGCTTACTCAGCTCGGGGTCCCACCTCCGCCCCCGTACTCGGATGACTCCGATGGGGAGGAGAAGGTGCGGGAGGACGGCAGCGGCGACGAGGACCAGGTCAAGCCGCCCAAGAAGCGCCGGATCGAGCCGCGAGGCGACAGATCTCGCCATCGAGAGGTGGAACATCTCGCTGGATTAGCCATCAGCCTTGCCTTTGCTTCACCGCGCAGCTGGTTGCTAACGCCAGATCTGCTCTTCATGTAGGTTGGTGGTGGGAGGAGCGATGCTGCGAGCGCGCCGCGGACGAAGCGGCTCCCGGTGCCAGGTTCGATTTGCGTGCTGTTTGCTCGACCTCTGCTTGCTCAGTGATATGGCGCGCGTCTTTCTCGCTGAAAAATACATTCTTTCTTTTGGGTTTGGTTTAGGGACCTTGCGGACGACTCCGCTGCCAGACCGGAACGCACTGGAGGTGATTCTCGACAAGCTCCAGAAGTGCGTATTTGACATCTTTTGATGAAAATTCGAAATGGGATTTATCGCTCTTAACATTTTTATTGAGCTCGATTTTTTATTTTTTATTGTTTGATTTTTCAGGAAGGATACATATGGAGTTTTTGCGGAGCCAGTGGATCCAGAGGAGGTGAGAGACTTTCTTTTCCTTGCCATGCTCGCTCGAGTTTCCAATTAATATGCGATAGTTATTGAGTGCTGATGATGTGGTTGTTGATGATGCAGCTGCCTGACTACCATGATGTGATTGAGCACCCAATGGATTTCAGTACGGTGAGAAGGAAGCTTGCTAGGAACGTATATCGCTCATTCGAGCAGTTTGAGGTCAGACTACTATTTTTTTGCCTCATGCTTGGCTAGCAAAGTATGACGAGACCTGTAAATGCTGTATTGCCATTTATTGGTTGTTTGGGTATTGTTGTTCGGAGTGAGTGGCACTTTTTCAATTCATTCCATTTTTGTCGTTGAGTAAATTCCATCTATAACTATCTGCCAACACAGCAAGAAACTGGCGATATCATATGTTGGTCTCACCTTAGCCGGTCAGGTTTGTCGTGAAGCCTGACAAAAGCGCAAACTTCTCGATTCCATCATAAATTTGAAACCACATTTCTAGGTCTTGCTTTTCACAACAGTTGCGTATGAGAAAGGTTGAAAGCCTTTTTTTTTGGTTTATTCCAACCTAGTATGTGCATGAACTGAAATTTGTAACCTTTTTTGTTAAACCAAATGTAGCCTCATGCAAACGCTTACAGTTTTTACCTGTATTATTCAACCCGGTAAAATGTCCATTGTTGCAATACTATAATAGGCCTTTTGACATTTATTAGCTATAAGTTCTTTTTATGTCAGTGCAAATATTGGTGCATTGTGTCAATATTGCCTGGTATCGATGGTTTCTAGTCATAGCGGTATGCTCATGGTCACTATTATATGCTATTATGAAAGGATACTTCAGTCTTAGTGGGCCAAGGGCCCTAAGAATCTGTTTTTTTGGTACTCTTCGTAGAGCCAGGATGCTACGATATTGTCATTGTTAGTAAATGATACATCAAAGAAAACACCCCAAGAATAGATCGATGCAAGCTTGCTGACATTTAGGAGGTCCAACTTGACGATTATATTGAGATAACTCGGTCTTGTGTGGATTGAAAATCCAGATCAGTTCATTTCAAATGTTTGTGTACCATGATTGCACACTATTGGTTGTGATAGACTGATAGATTTAACATTTAGTGACTGTTTCTTCAGCCTGACTTGTGAGAATAGTGCTTTTTATGAATATATAAAAGACATTACTGGATCATTTTTTTCTGATTTGAATGTGCTATAGAAGTTGCTGTGTGAATCCCTGATTCATCTTACAAAAATCTAGCATGCTTAGCTCTACCAAGCTTATTGCTGCCTCTGGTTCCCCATCCAGCCTGTTCATGATTAAATAATGCAGAAGCAGGATCTTGTGCCATTGAGGCATTGTCAAATTACAGAAAAAATGCAGCCATTGGCCTGTTTTGGACAAAAAAATGAAATACCATTCTTGAATTTTCTGCAGCCAACCATAACGTTGTGTTGCCTGAAGGGAGGCCCTGGCGCAGCGGTAAAGCTGTTGCCTGAAGGGGGGCCCTGCCGCAGCGGTAAAGCTGTTGTCTTGTGACCATGAGGTCACGGGTTCAAGTACTAGAAACAGCCTCTTGTAGAAATGTAGGGAAAAGGCTGCGTACAAAAGACCCAAGTGGGGCGGATCCTTCCCGGACCCTGCGCAAGCGGGAGCTACATGCACCGGCCTGCCCTTTCCTTTTTTTTTCTTATGCATAATGTTGTGTTGTCATTGGCCTCCATGTTTGGTAAACTGATTACAACTGCATCCAAGCATTCAGTTTCATTACAGCATTCCCTGTCCATCCGATCTAGACCGAATGTGGTCAGTAACCAACTCAGAATAGCGTGCTTGCTCAGTTTTTGACGTATACTATAGCTCAACTCTTCACACAAAATACTCAAAAAAACATCAAATGACTACAAATGAAGCAGTGAAAACAGAACTGAATCAATTGACTTGATTTCAACAACAACAACGTCAATGATTGACCTGCTGCAGGCCAGTCAGGCCTGGAGGCGCCTGAGAGTTGTTTCGGGGTAGGGCTCTAGCAGATAAGGCAGGTCCTAGAGATAGAAAGGCCGCTGCCATTTAAATTAGGAAAGGAGAGCCCTAGAAGATAGGAAATTAGAGTCCTAGATGAAAAGAAATTGGGATGTAATCGGCTATATAAAGCTGGCCGATCATTGAATAAAATTACACCTACAGCTACAGTTATTCCTGTTTCCCCTCGTCCAAAATTCCAATAATCTGATGTCCACAGTCTTAGGTTCAAGATCCAATCTTACTATCCTCGGGAGGATGGGCTCACAGGGTCGGCCAATCCAGCCTGAGGCGAGAGCGAGCCTACTGCAGCATGGGCGGCACGTGGCGAACCTTCTGCTGCGCGCGTGCAGGGCGACGCGGGCGGCAGCCGTGTCCGTGGGACACCACACAAGCTCAGAAGTCTGACGAGCGGCCGCATGAGCAGCGTTTTCAAGTCGTCGCCTAGGCGACGCCTAGTCGGCGACTAGGCGTCCAGGCGCTCCGGCCCGGACGCCATGGCCGGTCGCCTCGCCTGGCCGCCGCAGTTTCCGTCGCCGCCGCCACCGCTGAACAGGCCGAGACCTCCCGCCGCTGCGCCGTGGCCGCCGGCGGGCCCTCTCGTCGCCACCACGGCTGCCGCCTTGCTGTCGGTGGAGCTGCCGCCGCCGCTTTTGCAAAGGAGAGAGGGGGTGAGGGAAAATGGGTAGGGTTAGGGTAGGGGTAGTATATATATGTGTTCATCTAAAATGTGGACCGTCGGATGAGATCCGACGGCTCACACTAACTGAGCCGCTTCCTCACCCCTCAGCCCTCCTCCTCAGCCCGCCTGGCGCCTCCACCCTCGCCTCCTCACTCCGTCTCTGCCTCTGCTGCCGCCGCCGCCTCCCCTGCCACTGCCGCAGCGCCGCTGCCGCTCGCCCCGCCGGCGCCGCCCACCGCCTGGCCGGGCGCCTAGGCGCCTACGCCCAGGCGCCTGCCGGGCGCCTAGGCGTTGATTAACAAGCCTGCGCATGAGTGAGATGCTGCACAAGCGCAAAAGTCAGCGAGCAGCCGCGTGCACACGAAGCGGTGTGAACTCAGGAGACCAGGGTGCATCCGCGTGCCCAGGTTGCCACGAGAACCTCGGAGGCGCCTGCGGCAGGAGCTGGAGGAGGCACTGGCTCGGCTGGCCGTTGCTGAGGAGCGGCTGCGCATGGAGATAGCAATGTATGGTGACGATTTTGTCGCCACCACAATGAGATTTGCATACGCCATGATCAGATCCAAGGTCAACACGACTAGATCTGGATCTCCGACAGGTGCGAGCGTAGTCGACGGCGCCACGTGCGTGTAATTACCGGAGGTGAAATGGTGGCAGCTACCGCGCGTATGGCGGATACAATATGAGAATGTGTGCAATGATAGAGTTGCTGAATGAATATTGATCCTGATGTTAAGCTACTATGCACCGATCATTTGACCCAAAAAGGTTAAACTGATAAGTAAGCTTGGCAATTCACTTATACTTTAATACTCCCCCTAACGTGCAGACTCTTTTAGGCAAGTGTTGCCTGTTAGATCTCTTTGTTTATATAGGCAAGTGTTACATGCAGTGGATCATTCAACAACAAAACAGAAAACTTATCACGTTTAACAAACCCACGCACGCCTCTATCCTGAGCCACCTTTACGGGAAGGTTGTTGCCAAAGATGAAGTTAGAGGTCATTTTCTAACATGCAAGGGTGGTGTGGTGGCGAAGTGTCGAGGGCGTTGATGATGGGGCTATGGCAGTGCGGGTGCACTGCATTCGCAGGGTTGCCGGCGGAGGGAAGAGGTTATTGCAGCTCTAGATTTTGGTCGCGGTGCCTCAAGGTGAGGCAGGCTTGAGGCGGCCACATGGAGGCCGACACGGGCGCACACGAGTAGAAAGGTGCATGAGGGCAAACGGGTGCATGGGAACGTGCGCACGCTCAAGCGCAATTGCGTCGGGCGCGTGTGGTGGCCCAAGGGGCACGCCATGCCTCAGACTGAGAGTGCATGGTGGCACTCGCTAGGAGGAGCATGCCGATTCGGCTCTGTGTTGAGCAGTGGTATGGTTCTGACGACAGGAACATGGGCTCGAGAGGCATCGCGCATGCAGGCGAGCACAATTCGCGTAGGAAGGCTAGACGAGCAGGATTGTGCCAGAGGCGGCGTGCACGGAAGCGGGACGGCGAGCATACGACAGTGGCGCTAGAAGGCTGGGCAATGGCTCGAATTTAGCGGATCTAGAGTGACGTGGGGAACCCTACAACTTTTACTCAGGTGGCTCGGATGCACGTAGGAGGCTCAGTCCGAGGGAGGCTCAACACGCCGGGGGAGTAGTGACAAGGTCACTAGACCCTGAGGAGCATGATTGCTGCGGCTGGAGGAGCGTCAGCAGGCGGATCCAACCAATAGTCATCGATGTCAGGCACATGCAACATAATTAGGAGGATGATGTTGGATGATTCTGTGGTGTGTCCGAGACATGGGCTAGGCGCGCGCTGCAGGGCGTCTTAGAGTCGTTTTAGGGTAGGGCTCCAGTAGATAAGGCATGTTATATAGAAAGGTTGCTGTCATTTAAATTAGGAAACGAGAGTCCTAGAAGTTAGGAATGTAGAGTCCTAGATGGAAAGGAATTGGGGTGTAATAGGCTATATAAAGCCGACCAATCATAAAATTACTTCTCCAATTATGTCTGTTTCCCCTCACCTGGAATTCCAGCAACAATAACAGAGCCTATCACAAGCATGTTAGGGTAAGCTAGATACAAAACCCAACAGTTTTAGTTCAAAAAATTGAAAGTAATAGAAAGAGAGAGAGTAGACAAAATATGAGTAAATTAAGATTTCGACACATGAATTGTTGATTTCTATGCAGTCCTATCAAGAGTCAAATCTTTAGCTACACCCCAATCCCTCAAGTCTTGTTTTACCGCCCCCTCCCATTTTAATCATGGTCACCATCTGCCTCTTTAATATTTTCCTACCCTTTAGGATCCCACTATTAATCTGTGCTTCTGGAGGTCTTCGCTAGATATGCCCAAACTATCTTAGTGTTGGACTAGTTTCTCTTCAATCGGTATCACTCCTACTCTATCACGTATTACCTCGTTTCTAATTTGATCTTTTCTTGTGTGACGGCACATCCACCGTTGTGCATCTCTCTAACCCTCATTTGTTGGACAATGGAGTTGACTTATTTGTTTACAAATTTGTAAAAGGCAACACCTGGTGTAATTATGCAATTTCATTATCCTTTTGACTGGACAAGTATTTGATATGCCTATTAAATGATGCACATTGGTTCCAAAAGGACCGAGTGGTTTATATGACAAGCTTCTTTACATTGCAGGATGACGTCTTGTTGTTATGCAGCAATGCCATGCAGTACAATGCACCTGATACAATTTATTTCAGACAGGTATGCAAACAGTTACTGGGAAAAAGTGCTATTCAAATATCGTAGTTTGGCTATTCACATTGAACATTCCAAGCTATGCATGTGTGCAGGCCCATTCCATACAAGAGCTGGCAAGAAAGAAGTTTCAGGAACTGAGAGATGAGGGCATACCTACAGAAAACCAGATAAGGGGTGAACAAAAATTTAGGCCAAACTCTTGCAATAGAGAACCAATTAAGAAACCTGTTTTGAGGTATTCAGATAATGTTGTAGGCTTTCTGTCCCGCAAAGAGCAAGTTAAGGGACCCAATTTAAAAGGTTCAGAAGATGATATAAGCTTCAAAGGTCAAGTTAAAAAATCCCTCTCCAGGACTTTGCAGGATGAAGGCTCCATATTCCACCAAGAGCGAGTTAAGAAACCGATCTCTATAAATCCAGAGGAAAGTTTAAGTTCCTCGTTCCACAAAGAGCGGCATAAGAAATTGGTTTCCAGGAATTCAGAGGATGATATGGGCTCCTCAGTCCGGAAAGGGCAAGTTAGGAAAGCCATTTCTAGGATTTCAGAAAATGATGAAAGCTCCTTCCACGAACAGCAGATCAAGAAACCTGCTTCTCAGTGTTTGAAAGATGACTTGTCTTTCCATAAAAAACATGTTAGGAAGCCAATTTGCGGAAATAGAGAAGATCCATACGTCTCATCCTGCAAAGATCCAGTTGAGAATTCCGTTTGCACAAATGGAGAAGATGCAGGTGTTATATCCACTAAAAGGTTAGCTGAGACGGCCACCGGTAGAAACAGAGAGGACCTTGGTCACTCCCGCAAAAATTCATCTAAGAAACATATTTGCAGAGATGGACAAGATGATGTAGGTTATTCATGTAATGAAGAGGCTGTTACGGAGCCCATCTGCGTGAATAGCCAAGGTGTCCTGGGTTCAGATGTCTCTGGTGCGACCATTGCTTCTGCAGGAGATGTTTCTAATGGCTTAAGCACATCACAGGCTCATGCTACCGGATCTGTTGGTTGTATTGTAGCCAATGGGGTTTTGGGTAAAGATGTGAGCTCTCCACAAGATGATATCAGATCTGAGAAGACTGACGATATTTCAGGTATTCTATTTTTCTTGTGATGTTTCCTGTTCATCTCCGCTCAATTAGCTCATTGTGTGAAACAATTCATTAGTGAAAATTCATTAGTCGAAGATCTAATTGCTACATGTGTGTTCATGACTATGTATTGCAATTTTGAATTAAAATTTGATAGCCTAAGCTGCTAAAAGGGCATAACTACTGCTGAAAGCTTTCACATTGGGATCTGAAAAAGGGATTTTCTAGGCAGTGTCCTCGTTGCTTAATTTGCAAGCAGTGTTTAGGCGACGTCTAGTTGCTGCATAGGCATCCAGGTGCTCTGGCCTGGACGCCATGGCTAGCTGCCGCTGCTGCCGCCATAAGGTCGTGACCGCAACCCTCGCGGCGCTGCCGCCTCGTAGTCGCCTCTTCCCGCCATCGGTGGAGAGGAGGGATAGAGAGAGAAAATGGTTAGGGTTAGGGGTGAGGATAGGATTTTATATGCCCCGATTTGAAATGAGGACCGTCAGATCTCATCCGATGGTTCACATCAATCGGGCTGAGTCCAGCTCAACCGATTTTTTCCAGCCTCGGGTGCCCGACGCTGACGCCCACGCTCGACGCCTCCGCTCGCCCACCTCCGCCCGCCCACTGCCACCCGCCCGCCTCTGACTGCCCGCCTCCGTGCGCTCGCTGACGTCGTCGCCTGGAGTCCAGGCGCCAATTTGAAACTCTGGCAAGGAGGCTGATTTGAATCCAAGATATGGACACAAGTGGAGAGGTTCTACCACTGTGTTAGGCCCATCCTTCTTGATAGCATAAACTGCTAATTGGATGAATTAGCAAGTGTATGCTATGGATAAACATGATATGCCTGTCATGTTTGAATGTTCAATCGCACATATCGGTGAAATTTGAACTTCCAGATGCTTTTACTAAGTCATATAATGATTATCAAGATAACTGAAAGCTTAAGGATGTAATCAAGTTGCATACGGTGGAATGACATAAATGTAGCTAAAAATTGAATTCAGTCATTCGATAATTCAGTCCATTATTTTCTACAACTAAATGACCATATCAGATTCCTTTTTTGAATTCTAATGGAACTCTGTCTTTCTGTCATCTTTCAGGCAAGCCTAGCTACAAGTCAATTCTGGTTGATGAGACTAGACGAAAAACTTATCATACATATGAAGAACAGCTTCCATTGGAATCTGACCCTGTTTTTGATGTTTTCTCTGTGGAACCGAAAGAGCTCATTAACGTATGTTAATGCATAATATATTATCGGTTCTTGAACCACATATTTTTCTTTACGTTAGCTCAACTGGTTAAATGCGCCTTTCAGGTTGGAGTTCATACTGATCATGAGTATGCATATGCAAGAAGTCTGGCTCGTTTTGCTGGTTCGCTTGGTGCTCAAGGCTGGAGAATTGCGTCTGAGCGCATTCGGCAAGCGTTGCCTGCTGAACTAAAGTATGGCCGTGGTTGGGTTGGAGAGTATGAGCCTCTGTTACCATCTGTTCTTATTGTGAATGATCAATCTAGAAATATGAAGAGCTCTGAGGGAAACGTGCGAAGGAATGTGTTACTACCTAGAGATAATGAGAGGTTCAGACAAACAGAAAGGGATAATCCAAAGGATATGAGTTTGAGTCTACTTAACCGAATAAACACAGGAAATAATGTAGTTGGGGTGCCCGGTCCACTTGAAAGTCCAGAATTCAAACCAAGAATGCTCGGTGTTACTACTGAGTCCTTACAAAGGAGCACTAATGCATTATTGCCGCATGAGAATCATAGAGTGCCAGGCAAAGTTGCAAAGTCTAAAAGAAGATCTAGTGAGCAAATGCGAAAATGTAACTCATCTTCCGGTGGCCGCCCTCTTGAAATGCAACCGCAGAGTCCCGATTGTTCAAGAGGAGCTTCAACAGGTGTGCTTGATGCGCCTTCCTTGAACAAAGTGACTGGCCAGCCTAGGTCATTTTTCCAACCACCAGAAGCAGCCAGGACCCAACAAATCTTGAAAAGCAATATCCCGATCAAAACGGCACCACAGAGGCCTGAGTGCGCAAAAGGTGTTTCTTCCGGTGTGCATGGTATGCCTTCCTCGAACGGGCAACCTAAGCCCTTCTTCCAGTCACAAGAAGCAACCACTCCACAGCCCAGAAATGAAATGACCTGGGTGTACCATGGGCGACCTGGTGATGGAAAGGTTGGATCATCCAACAAAAGTGGACCATCGACCGGTGTTGGGTTCATATCTAACAATCAAGCAGTGAATGCTGCAACGTTTGCAATGAATGTGAGCGGGCAAAAGAATGTCAGCGAGCATGCAAAATCTGTGGGATCAACTGCAGTGCCTGGTCAGGCAAATATAACAAACAGAGGACCCGATGCTTCCCGGAACATGTTCTCAGCGTTGCCAGCGGCTGTTAGGGAGAACCAAAGCATTCCATCTGCTCCTGGGGCTCAGTCTTGGATCTCATTTGGTGCTTCCTCAGATAACAAGCCGACCATTGTCAGTCCGACTTTTCTTGGCAGTAATTATAGTTGGAGGATGCCATTTGCGAATGTTTGTTCTTCTGATGATGCTAAAGTAAGTGCTGTCCCTCAGTTCTTTAGGCAACCTGTTCAGGTAGCTAGAGAAAGCCCAGCTCAAAACAAGGGTTTGGTGATATTTCCGCAGTTAGTCCAGACAGATTTCTTGAGATCACAGGGCCAACCACAATGGCAAGGGCTGGTTCCCCATTTGCAACAGAAACCAAGCAAGGATGTACTTCGTCCAGATTTGAACATTGGATTCCCGTCTCCAGGTTCCCCGCCAGCTCGGCAGTCTTCTGGCATCAATTTGGAAGCACAACAGCCAGACCTTGCGCTGCAGTTATGAGCCGGGAACGGGCAATGAAGTACACGGGCCACCAGGTCGTATATCAGAATCACTAAGCATGTAAAGGCATGCAGATCTCGGGCACAAAACAGGGTGGAAACAGCATTGGGGCATCCATTACATGGATTGGCGGCAATGACAGGGATGGGAATTCACATGTCAAATGCTGTCATTGCGGGTCATGGACTCATCCCACCATTGTACATAGATATCAGAGAATGGATAGATGAACACTGCTTGGAATCAAATCGTGTCTTTGGGGGCATTTTGACCAGAGCTCAATCTGACAATCGGAGAAATGCCCAGTGCAATATTTGTAGGTAGCACACTAGCACTCCCATGTCCCAAATGCTTCATGCTCCTCTGACCACACTACAGCTTTCTTCGGTGGAGATTTTGGCACACCAGAATTTAGGACGTCATCCCACCCTCTGTAATGGCCAGTGTCAGTGTATGTTGTAAATGGTTCAGCATTGAATAGATTGTTAGAGTAGTGCAGAGCCTTTACATCTTCTGAATTAAATATTTTCTGGTTCACGATCTGTGCCAGAAACTGAAATCCAAAGATTTAGATGGCAATTCTTAATGCAAAATGTTGCCATTTTCTCGGCCGGTGAATATGCTCAGTTTTACAATCGTATAAGATCCATCGACTGTCCCTACAATGGCTTGTACCCACAATTATCGTTCTAATATTATCACGAGTAACCTTTGTCCAGCTCATTTGGTTTTATACCAATATCTGTATTGTGCAGTTAACTTCGCCTATGTTGTAATGACATAGCCGGTCCCAAGCCCGGGTAAAGGAGGAGGGGGTTGTGATAGGCTTGGCGAGCCAACAACTTACACTTAGCCATTCTCATGGAAATGAAACCCAATAGAAATTCGTTGGGGCGTAACCCTCTTAGCGACGCGCCATATCGGAACCCGGGTATGGTGTTAAGTGGGCAAGGGCCGGGTCGCCACCGCCTTAGTGGCGCGCCATATCGGAACCCGGATATGGTGTTAAATGAGCAAGGGTCGGATCGCCACCACCTTAGTGGCGCGCTACATCATCGCCCGGATGTAGTGATAAGTGAGCAAGGGTCTTTGCATCTTACTCGACGGGTGCAAAGCGTAAGGAAGCTAGCCGAGGAACATAGATTTCGGGTGTGTAGTTGGAATGTAGGATCCTTGACGGGGAAGCTACGTGAGTTAGTAGATGTTGCCATTAGGAGACGAGTAAATATCCTTTGTGTACAAGAGACTAGATGGGCGGGTCAAAAGGCGAGAGAAGTCGATAATACCGGTTTCAAGCTTTGGTATTCTGGTTCGGCTGGGACTAGGAATGACGTAGGTGTTCTAATAGATAAGAGTCTTAAGGATGGAGTAGTGGATGTTCGAAGACGAGGGGATAGGATCATCTTAATCAAGATAGTAATTGGGGACATTGTCTTGAACGTCATTAGTGCTTATGCCCCACAAGTTGGGCTCAACATGAGTGCCAAGAGGCAATTTTGGGAGGACTTGGAGGATATGGTTAGTAGTGTACCGATAACCGAGAAACTCCTCATAGGGGGAGATCTCAATGGTCATGTGGGTGCAACTAATTTAGGATTTGAGGGAGTACATGGAGGTTTTGGATGCGGCGATAGAAATCAAGAGGGTAAGGACATCCTAGACTTTACCGTAGCCTATGATCTGTTGATAGCTAACACCCTCTTTAGGAAGAGGCAATCTCACCTAGTGACCTTTAGTAGTGCCCAACACTCTAGCCAGATTGACTTTGTCCTCACTAGGAGAAAGGATAGACGAGAGTGTCTTGATTGTAAGGTGATCCCGGGGGAGTGTGTTGTGACACAACATAAGCTTGTGGTAGCTGACTTTCGCTTCCATACATGCTCTTTGCGGGACAAAGGTGTCAAAATCACAAGAACAAAGTGGTGGAAGTTGAAGGGAGAATCACAAGAATCCTTTAAAAATAGGGTGATCACAGAAGGACCCTGGACAGAAAATGGAGATGCAGATAGTATGTGGATGAAGATGACAACTTGCATTAGGAAGGTAGCTAGTGAGGTGTTCGGTGTGACAAAGGGAAAGAAACTTGTAGATAAAGACACTTGGTGGTGGAATGAGGATGTACAAAAGTCCATTAAGGAGAAGAAGGAGTGTTACAAGAGTTGGCATAATGATAGAAGCGCAAGCAACATGCTTAAGTACAAAGAGGCGAAGAAGAATGCAAAGCGGGCTGTGAGTAAGGCAAGAGGACAGGCCTATGATAAATTATATGAGAGACTAGAGACAAAAGAAGGTGAAAAGGACATATACAAGGTAGCAAAAATCCGCGAGAGAAAGATGAGGGATCTCAATCAAGTTAAATGCATCAAAGATGAGATTGACCGCATTCTAGTGAAGGATGAAGAGATTAAGAATAGATGGTGTGATTACTTTAATGGGCTATTCAATGATGGGAATGGGAGCACTATGGTTGAGTTGGATGACTCCTTTGATGACTCCAACAGGCGGTTCGTGCGGAGGATACAAGAGTTTGAGGTTAAGGAGGCCTTAAAAAGGATGAAAGGAGGAAAGGCCCTCGGCCCTGACGATGTCCCTATTGAGGTGTGGAGATGTCTTGGGGACGTGTCAATAGTATGGCTCACAAAGCTATTCAACCATATTTTTCGGTCAAACAAGATGCCTAAAGAATGGAGGAAAAGTATATTAGTACCTATCTTCAAAAATAAAGGAGATATTCAAAGTTGTACTAATTATCGAGGCATTAAGCTTATGAGTCATACTATGAAGCTTTGGGAGAGAGTGATTGAACACCGCCTGAGGAAAGTGACCAATGTCACTAAAAACCAGTTTGGTTTTATGCCTGGGAGGTCTACAATGGAGGCGATTTTCTTGCTTCGTCAGCTTATGGAGAGATATAGGGAGCAGAAGAAGGACTTGCATATAGTGTTCATCGACTTGGAGAAGGCGTACGACAAGATACCAAGGTCAGTCATGTGGTGGGCACTAGAGAAACATAAAGTGCCAACAAAGTACATTACCCTTATCAAGGATATGTACAATAATGTTAGGACAAGTGTGCGCGTAAGTGATAGTGAGACTGATGCATTTCCTATCACGGTAGGACTACATCAAGGATCAGCTTTGAGCCCATACATCTTTTCCTTGGTGATGGATGAGGTGTCGAAGAATATACAAGGGGATATCACTTGGTGCATGCTCTTTGCTGATGATGTAGTGCTGGTAGATGGAACTAGAGATGGTGTTGATAAGAAATTAGAGTTATGGAGACAAACCTTAGAGTCCAAGGGGTTTAGACTTAGTAGGACCAAAACCGAGTATATGAGGTGTGACTTTAGTGGTGTTGGTCGTGAAGAGGGAAATGTTAGTCTACAAGGACAAATAGTACCTAGAAGGGACTCTTTCCGATACTTAGGATCAATGTTACAAAGTAATGGCGATATTGATGAGGATTTTTGCCACAGGATCAAGGTAGGGTGGATGAAATGGCGACAAGCCTCTGGAATCCTATGTGATAGGAAAGTCCCACAAAAGCTAAAAGGGAAGTTCTATAGGACGGTGATCAGACCCGCGATGCTCTATGGGGCGGAATGTTGGCCAACTAAACGGCAACATGTCCAACAAGTGAGTGTCGCAGAGATGCGCATGCTACGGTGGATGTGCGGGCACACGAGAAGAGACCGAATAAGGAATGAGGCGATTCGAGATAAGGTAGGGGTGGCGCCGATTGAAGAGAAGTTAATCCAACATCGACTTAGGTGGTTTGGACATATCCAACGGAGACCTCCAGAAGCACCGGTTAACAGTGGGATTTTAAGAGGTAGAGAAAATATTAGGAGGGGTAGAGGACGACCAAGGTTGACCTGGGAGGAGGCGGTAAAACGAGATTTGAGAGATTGGAATGTATCTAGAGACTTAGCTCATGATAGGACCGCATGGAAAGTAGCAATCCATGTGCAGAATCGTAGTCTTGTTTTTTTTTCTTTTTTCTTTTTTCTTTTCTCTGTTCTCTTTTCTTTTTTTCTTTTTCTTTTTCTTTTCTCTTTTCTTTTTTTCTTTTTTTTTTCTTTTTTCTTTTTTCTTTTTTTTTCTTTTCTTTTTTTCTTTTTTTCTTTTTCCTTTTTTTTTCTTATTTCCTTGTTCTTATAACTCTTTCTCTCTTTTACTTCATTGATATTGGGTTTCATGTCTAGCCGACCCCAACAGACTTGGGATAAAGGCTTGGTTGTTGTTGTTGTTGTATCTGTATTGTGCAGTTACGCACAATAACTAACACTTTACGTAGATGTGATGAGGTTATGATGCGACGCATCTGAGTAACGTGACTGCCTCGGATCCTCCTTACAGCCTTCGAATTTCTCTCACTGACATTATTGCCCGTGTTTTCCTGAATTACTATGGAAAGAATTGCTTATTTGTCACCAAAACTTATACCATTCACTTGTGTGCCCTGACGACGCCGGGTGCGAGTCTCTCTTAGGAGGGGAATTGAAATAAAAATTAATTCATTTTACACTCCATTCCACTATATTTATTTTTACCCAAACAAACCATTACTGGGCTTGGTATGCGGTGGGCGCAATGGGCTGTATCTGTACGAGTCAATTATTCCTTCGTGGCCCAGCCTGTGTGGGGCCTGCCCTTTGATCCAAATGCGTTTTTGTGTGGCCAAGTCCTTGCTAAGGTTCTGTTTGACACATATTGAATTTGTTAAAAAATCAGTTTATTTGAAAAGCCGGTGAAAAGCAGATTAAACGTTTAGTTTATTAAGCAGCTGAAGCTGAAGCTGTGCTGGGCACAACGGTATTTGTTCCTGTATGTGGAATGTATCAATAGTCGATTTTACAGAAAAGTGAGGCAAGTGAGAACTATAACACCGTTGCAGGAGGATAATCAAGATGGACTCACTAGTACCCCAAAAAACAAGAAGCCAGTCGCAGGATTTTTGAGTCTAGGGAAATCAGATATTGCCAATGCCAAGCTGTCAACTCGCCCAAGCCATTAGGGCAAGGTTGATTCCCTTATAAGTATTTTTGATCCGAGAGACATGGTAAAACCACGGCAGAAATTGATGCTTACTAAGGCTCAAAACAGCTATACCAAATTCAGGCAAACAAACACCAGGGTTTCAGCGTTTTGCTCACAATAATACAATCGTGCACTTTTACCATGTCCTATGCGAAACGATTTTACAATTGTAACGCTCTCAGAACAGCAGATGCGGTTGCCTCCAGATAACAAGGATGTAAGCAGCAGCGGCATAACCTGCGAACCTCGTTGTCTGACATGTCAAGATGTCATGCCAGCGGCTGGCCCGAGGGAAAAGGAAGACAGCTTCTGTATTAACAGCTCAACAGATAATGAACTTTCATCGTCATTAGCTTGAATATTCTGGTGCAAAGCTGGAATGTTCTCCTTTGATGCTTCTGCGGTGGTTACCAGTGGACTGGTCTGGTGCATGAACGCTTCATTTTCGACTACCTTGACCACTTCCGTTTTCACAACGTTGAGATCAGCCACATCGAACGGTTCTGCTCCTGCTTTCGCAACTTTGAGATCCACCACCTCTGTTTTGCTTTTCAATGCACTGCTTTCCTCATGAGGTGCTTCCTCTGTAGGTCCTATTTCCGGTTGATCCAATGTAGATGTAGCAAGGTTCATAGTCTGAGCAGAAGATATCTGAGAGTTCTGTGTGCCAGGCAAAGGAAGCTGGATCTTCTTGGGCTGCCCTTGCACCTGTGAACCAATGTTTTGGTCAATGGATTCCTCCTGAAGGCAAGACGGCAAGAATGTTAGAAGCATATCAAGGGGGGACGTTTCCATCATAAAGAACATAGAAATAGAATGAACGTACAGCTTCATGTTCAGCCACAACTGGGCCAGTCTTGTGCGAGCACACTTTAGGTTCAGCCACCTTTAGGGCCCCACTTGTGGAAGCAATGGTTTCCATCTGTGCAACCAGGGTAGACTCAAATTCTATTTGTGCAACTTTGAGAGGCACCGCCATTGCTGTCTCACTTGTGTTAGCAATTATTTCATAATGACACACTGCTGATTTTGATTCTTTTTGACTAGTCATGGTCTGCATAGAACATTGCGGAGAGTTTGGGGTGGCAAGTAGCGGACACCTAATCTCCATGGGTTGCAGATGCACTTGTGCACTGACAGTTTGGACAATGGATTTCTCCTGAAGGAATACATGAAAAATTGTTAGAAGAACATCTGCGTTATTGCAAGGGGCAAACATGAAAACGACATGCACGTACAGCTTCAGGTTGGGCCACAGCAGGGCCAGCCTCGTGAGTGCACGCTTCAGATTCAGCCACCTTAAAAGGCACTGCATCCATCTGTGCAACTTTGATAGACAGCGCCATAGCTGCCCTGCTCTTGGAAGCACCACTCTCATCAGGTGGTGCAGTGGATTTTGGTTCTTGTTGACCAAAGGAAGATGATGTTGCGCTCAGCATCTGAACAGGAGACAGTTTAGGTTTTGGTGTGGCAGGTAGCAACCTCTGGGTCTTCATGGACTGCACTTGGTCGGTTGACTTCTCCTGAAGAAGTTTGCACTGACATTGTTAGATGATCATCAGTAAGGGACATCAATTGTGCAGAAAAAAACATAAAAGTAGAATGCACGTACAGCATCAAAATATCCAATCTTGGGATTAGGCCTTCGCAGCCCCGATGGCTTAGAACCTTTTCCTTGGTCGGTTGAGCCTGCAGTAGCTATCAAACTATCCCTAGATGCTGCTGTTCCAGAACACTGCCCCTCTGTGACAATAGGAGGCCTAAGCTTTGTGGTTAGAGGCTGGTTATTGCCCTTTCTGAAGGGAGGGGACAGTGAAGCAGATAGTGAACTAAAGCTCTCAGACGTATGGCTCATTTTCCCTACAGTAGAAGCTGTCGAAGCCCCAGATATCACAGAGCTCATGCTGTCTATAGAGCTGTTCGGTGAAATGGTAGGCGATGCACAGTCATTGCGACCCCTAGCCAGAATCTTGTTTCCTGATGATCTTGTTGGATTAGTTTTGCTGCAATCAGATTTTGATGATGAACGAATCGGAATCCTCTGAGCTGTTCTTTTTGTGCTGCTTAGAGTTTCTGATTTGGTTTTTGTATCTGTCCTAGTTGCTGCTGCAGTTGCGACACCTGATTTGGGTACTGAACTGGATTTCATCACCCCCCCGGGTCGCACACTAGCTGAAGTAGTGGTGGATTTAGCAACAGGCTGTCTATTTACTACACCCCCTGAAAGAGAAAACACATATCAGGCCTGCTGTATTAACATTATGGCAGAACAAATAATGTATGTCAATTAACGCACCAGTGCTGCTTCTTTTATCAGAAGATCCTGAAGGAGTAGACGTGTTAGTCGATGACCTCATTGTAGCAACTCTTGGCAAAACTCTTGGAGGTTTTGATGATGGTTTTGCTCCTCCATCTTCAGGCAGAGTCTTCTGAAGCAAAAAAAAAAATAACTTCAAAAACTAAATATGCAGGATCAGAATAGTGCAAGAGTAACTTTTATTAAGGAAGCAAATAAAATATTGCGATTTTGATTGCTCGTGAAGGTACACTAGAATTCAGGAGCAAGAACAACTGGTAATCCTAGATACTGGGATCTGATTCCATGTAATATTCAAAAATGGTAATATTCAGATCTTTGACAGGAGAACAAGATAAAATGAAGTTTAGTTGGTCCTACTAACAAGTCAGGAAATATCATGAGTTGCATTGTCATTTGTAACTCACTAAATTTTGAAACAAATCTGAAATCATGTGTGAAACGTTTAACTACAGAAAAGGTCATGATTACTGAGGAATTACTAGCATGAGACATACCACTCTTGCAGCTGTAGGCTCTTTTGAGTTGACTTGGGGCCTTTGTATGCCACCAACTCTTTGGCTTGTTGAAATAGGAGCCCTTACCTGATGATAAGAAAATGTTGACGAGCTATGCTCACTGACTACATAAATTAGGGATTAAATAGCGATCAAATGATTAAACAGACCTTAACCTGTGGCATCCGGTCAACCCCCTTCCTTGCTAAAAAGAGAAATAAAATGATTATCAGTTACAAATAGCAGGCAAAGTTCACTAGGGTGACAGTTTTAAAGCACAGGTAGCACATAACATCTACATTCAATAATTGATACCTGCAATACGAGGAGCATTTGCTGTTGCCCTGGGAGGTTTTGAGCTAGCAGGAGGCCCGGCTGTAGCTTTATTGGGTTTCCCAAGTGACCTCTGGATGGAAGCACGGACATTGTCAAACAGCTCTGTCTCCAAACTTTCCATTGCCCAGCTTTCACTTTCCAGAGTAGAGGTTGTTGATTCTCCTGATCTTCTGTTTTCCTCTGTGATCCCAGGAAGTCGGGAACCCTGTGTCTTGCGGAAGGTGCTGTTTACAATGGCCAGTTCCTCGGTGTCCAAGACACCTGCCCAGATCAGGAAATGTTAGAGCCATTATACATCTGCATCAGAAATGCAGTCCTACTATAATAGATGGCAGCAATAATTTCAATTGCAAATTGTAAAGTCTAGTTAAGGACTTTTTCCAATTATAGATCAGGGCATAAAAGTCTACAACAAACCTGGATCGTGAGACTACAGAAATTTGGTAGTCTATATTGGGTACTGATAGGGATAAATCAACCTCTGCCGGTGAATATGTGAACAAGCGGCAATCAACAATTTTCAGTTACGGAAAGGGAGACGTCTAAAGTTCATGAGTGTTATGCATACATAAGGACATTCGAAATTACATGAACACAAGATATGATTCACGGATGTGGGAATCGGGATAAAACATGGCCAAGGCCTACCTTCACTGGTGAAGAAGGCGCTGTCCCAAGCCAAGCTCTTGCGCAGGTTGACGCCCGTCTTGGCCTTCCGCTGCTTCGGGGACTCCACCCACTCGGGCGCCGCCTGATCCTCCGTCACGCCGTCCGGATCCGCAGCACGAGCCGCCGCCGCCGCTGGAGAGCCTCCAATGGGTCCAAAACCAGCAGCCGCCTCCGCGCCCACCCGAAACCCTACAAATCGAGCCTCGTCGTAAGATCCCAAAAAATCGCAATCGCAACGGGGACCAACGAGTTCCCTCAGCACCGAAACCCCCCATACCCAACTCCCGAAATGGCGGCGGAAGGGAGGACCGGGCGGCTCGCTTGCTCACCTGCCCGGGACGGGTCGCGGTCCGGCGGCTGCGGCAGCGCCGGCGGGGAGGCGAGGCCGAGGAAGAGGTCGTCCTCGGCGGAGACGTCGATGAGCGAGAGCGCCTCCATCGCCGGCTAGCCAAACCCTAGATCGCCGGGGAAGGAGGCGATGTTTGAATGCGATTGCGATAGCTGCCAGCTAGCTAGAGAGACGTTGGGGGCAGGGGAGGCGACGAGGTTCGTCCGGGTATAAAAAATGGTGGGAGGAGTGGGGGCTGTGGGGCCGCGAAGGACGCGTCGTGCTGATTTCGTGAGACTGATCTGTGGGGCCGGTACCTGGGTTAGGGGGAGAGGTTCTGTTTGCCTAGGTTTATTACGACATTTGTTTTTTTAATAAAGGAGCCTGGTATTAGGACACGAGCGGGATGGTTTGAATTTTGGGGAGTTCGGGCTGGGTTCGATTTGGGCCGTCCTTTTAAGTTCTTTTGGCCCATAATTGCCTCCACAAAGAAAGAGGGACACTAGGGCTCAGATCTGGGACGAAACCATCCCTCCAAAAAGAGGCTGACGAGTCCGTCCCATCTTTCGCGAGCCTCCACACGGTGGAACTTGCGTTATCATGCTATAAATTATTTTCTTTTCTGTAACTTGTGTTATCGAGTAAACAGATTGTATTTTATATGGCTGTTGCTTACTATAAATAATCATATACATATGTCTCTATCATATCTCTTCATTAAAATAGGAGACAGGATCATTTTACCCCGCATTATCTCCTAGACCAAACAGAAAATAATGATTGTCCCATCTCACAAGACAAACAAAAAATAGGACCATCCTGTCCCTCAAAACTGGGATGGATCCAATTCATCCCATCTCGTCTCCGAACCAAACACACTCGTAAATTCTCTGACGCCGACGAATGCCTCCACCGCCTCAAGGTGCGGATCATGTGCCTCAATGCCTCTGAGGCTATTTACATTCGTGGATCTCTATATTGGACCTCTAAAGAAATATTCTTAGTCTTTTACAGTCAACTCTAAAAGATTTCTACCAATTAAGTTTTTTGCACTCGTTCACATCTAAATCAGACCTCTATATCAACTATCACTATTCCCTCCATTCTAAAATAAATAATATTTAGTATAAGGTATTTAGTTTAATTTAAACTAAATTAGTTATCTTAAACATTATTTAATTCAGAACAGAGGGAGTATTCTATCATACAATTTTATTTTTCATTTCTTTTTTCCTTCTCTTTTGTTCTTATTTTTTTCTTTTTTTCTCTTCTCTTATTTCCTTCCTCTCTCTTCTTCCTTTTCTTTACTTCAGTGTACAGATGCTAGACTTCTACACTTGCCGGTGCACTGTGACCATCTGAAAAATAGCGGTCTATTTACAGCTACCGCTTGCTATTTTCATGAGAAATAAAATTGACAAGTCAAAGTTGAGGATGAGCGACCGCTTACCCTGCAAATATGCCGGCCAGGTGGTTTAGCGCGCCCGGTGAGGCCAGCCTGATCCTGACCCCGTACCCGAGCTAGGCTTCGTCTGTCGGGATCGGCAGCAGCGGGAAATCGACAAAGTTCAGTCCAAGCCTAGACACTTCGCCATCTCCCATTTCGTCTACCGTGAGCTCCTCACCGTCTCGACTGTGTTCTCCTTCTCCTCGTCGCGTATCGGTCTCTTGCCGGGACTCAGATCCTCTCGTGGCTTAGTTTGTCGGGAACACGGCGACTTCAAGGACACTGCGGTGCGCGTGGTCGCCGGCAAGGGCGTGCAACCGGGAGCCGGGCTGCAGCTTCTTCCCCGGTGATGGTTGGAACAGTCAATTAGGACTTCTTCCGACACGGAATGCACGCTCCAGATATTCCAGAGGTCGTCGCGCCTTCTTATTTATGTTTACATGAACTGTGAGTAAAATTTTACTAGTGTGAAGCCACACATCTTGAAAGAGGGCTAATGATGATTGTATTGAGATGATTGAAAAGCTGAGATACATGTGTGATTATATAGAGGGATTAGGAGGGGAGAAAAGACTAAACTATCCATAACCCTAATCCCTCTCTAATGACTAATATACCCCTGTGCCATACCCCTAATTACAGTGTCTAACACCCCCCCGCAGTCACAACATCTAGCCGCTGCACATGTTGAGACTGGACCGAAACTCGGAGAACAACGATGACGGGAGGCCCTTCGTGAAGATGTCGGCGAACTGCGTCGTCGTCGGGACATGATGTACCCGAACCTCGCCCCGTGCTACCCGCTCACGAACAAAATGAAGGTCAATCTCCACATGCTTCATGTGCTGATGCTGGACCGGGTTGGTGGAGAGGTACATGGCGCTGACGTTGTCGCAGTTGATGAGGGTGCTTTTGATGACGGGAGTGTGGAGCTCCTGAAGTAGCTGCTGAAGCCAGGAGGCCTCAGCTACGTCGTTAGCCACGGCGCGATACTCCGCCTCTGCACTCGAGCGCGACACTACGGGCTGTCGCTTCGAGGACCAGGAGACAAGGTTGCCGCCCAGGAAGACGGCGTATCCAGAAGTAGAGCGTCGTGTGTCCGGGCAGCCTGCCCAGTCAGCGTCTGTGTACATGACCAGCTCGGAGGTCGTGTCACGTCGAAGAAGGAGGCCGTAGTCGAGGGTGCCTCGTAGGTACCGAAGAATCCGCTTGACAGCGGTGAGATGCGGTTCCCTCGGGTCATGCATGTGGAGGCACACCTGCTGAACCGCATATGAGATATCCGGCCTGGTGAAGGTTAGGTACTGGAGAGCACCTGCAAGACTCCTGTAAGAAGTGGGGTCAGAGACGGGTGTCCCGTCGGTGGCGGAGAGCTTCGCCTGAGTATCCACTGGAGTGGAGCACGGCTTGCAATCAGCCATGCTTGCCCGCTGAAGGATATCCAGACAGTACTGTCGCTGGTGAAGGAATAGGCCGCCTGGTCGGTCCTCGACCGTAATACCCAGGAAGTGGTGGAGACGGCCCAGGTCCTTCATAGCGAACTCCTGCTGTAAGGCAGAAATGGTTCGCTGAAGCAGAGTCGGACTGGATGCTGTTAGTACAATGTCATCGACGTACAGTAAGAGGTAAGCTGTGTCACTGCCCCGTCGATAGACAAACAACGAAGTGTCCGACTTAGCTTCAACAAACCCCAGTGAGACCAAGAAAGAGGCGAATCGGCTGTACCAGGCTCGCGGTGCCTGCTTCAGTCCGTACAGGGATTTGTTCAGCTTACAGACCATGTCTGGGTGAGCTGAATCTACAAATCCTGCCGGCTGACTGCAGTACACCGTCTCGGTCAGTGTACCGTGGAGGAATGCGTTCTTGACATCCAACTGGTGGACAGGCCAAGAACGTGAGAGAGCTAGCGACAGTACGGTACGAACTGTCGCCGGCTTCACCACCGGGCTGAAAGTCTCGTCGTAGTCAACTCCAGGGCGCTGAGTGAAGCCCCGGAGTACCCAACGAGCTTTGTATCTCTCCAAGGTGCCATCCGCCTTCTTCTTATGCGTGAATATCCACTTGCCTGTGACAACATTGCCACGGCCCGGACGGGGAACCAGGTCCCAGGTCCGGTTGGCAAGCAAGGCCTCATACTCTTCCTCCATAGCGCGGCGCCAGTTAGGGTCGGCGAGGGCGCTACGCACGGAAGTAGGTATGGGCGAGATCGAAGAAGGCTCGGTCGGTGGAGTCGTCGTCGACGAGAAAGCGGTACTATCGAACCACTCCACTGGTCGAAGACTCCCGGATGCACGTCGAGTCACCATCGGGTGGACGTGACCAGGATCCCTGTGAAGTAGAGGGGGGTTGTACACCGGCCGGTCGGGTACAACCATCTTCTCTCGCCGTGGATAGACGAGAGTGGGTCTCGATGTCGCGCGTGGCGTCGTCGGAGCAGGAGCCTCTCCCCGCGCTCGTCGCTGGTAGACAAGTGCGGGGTCAGCAAAGCGAGAAGACGTCGTTGGTGCCGCGCGTGGCGCGGCTGGTGGCGTCGTACTCGCTGGTGGTGCCGCTGGTGCCGTACGTGGTACAACTGGAGACTCCGAGGGCTCCTGGAGTACAGTAGATGGTGTCGGGGAAGCCGAGGCCGCGTGTGGCGCAGCAGGTGACGTCGGAGGCGTCGATGCCACACGGGGTGCAGCGGGTGACGCCTGAGACATCGATGCCACACGAGGTGCAGCAATCGGTGTCGAGGGCGTCTGGGATGTAGCTCGTGTCGATCCTGCAGAAGAAATAGGCCAAGGCAACTGGGAGGCAGCCTCGGGGTCAGTAGGAAAAAGAGAGTCCAGCTCTGTGGTGGAATCAGAAGAGGTGGTGGAAAAAGGAAAAGATGACTCGTCGAAGACGACGTGCCGAGAGATCAAAAAAGACGGTGGGTAGTGAGATCTAAGCATCGGTAACCCTTATGATCAAGGGAATACCCGAGAAAAACACACCGTGTCGAGCGGGGCGCAAGCTTATGTGGGGTGGTGGCGGAAAGATTAGGGTAGCAAGCGCATCCGAAAACTCGAAGGTGATCATAAAGAGGATTGGTGCCATATAGAGCAAAGTAGGGGGTGGAGGCACGAATCGCTTTGGTGGGAAGACGATTGATCAGAAGTGTGGCGGTATGAAGAGCCTCCACCCAGTATCGGGCTGGAATAGATGCCTAGAACATCAGAGAGCGTATGACATCATTAATGGTGCGAATCATGCGCTCTGCCTTGCCGTTTTGAGGAGAGGTATACGGACAAGACATGCGTAGTTGTACCCCATGTGCGGAGAGAAAATTACGAAACGCAGAGTTATCAAACTCTCGTCCGTTATCGCACTGGACAGCTCGAATGGTACGCCCGAATTGAGTAGAAATCCAAACGAAGAAGTGAGAAAGAGTGACGAAAGTTTCAGACTTCAATCGTAATGGAAAAGTCCAGGAGAAGTGAGAAAAATCATCAATTATCACCAAATAGTAATTAAAGCCCGATATACTGGAGATGGGAGAAGTCCACAAATCACAATGTATAAGATCGAATGAGTGCTCAACATGAGTCACAGATGTGGGAAAAGGGAGGCGAATATGGCGACCAAGTTGACAGGCATGACATAGAGAGTCATGTGTACCCCTAGAACACGAGATAACTGAGCTACTGGACAGCTTCGACATAGCATCTGCACCAGGGTGGCCAAGCCGGCGATGCCAGATGGTAGATGAAGCTGTCGTAGTCAAAGCAAGTGGCGGTGATGCAGCGGAAGTAGGAAGCCGAAGTGTGTATAGGGGCCCCGAGCTATCACATCGGAAAAGAGGTCGCCGGGTGGAAAGATCCTTCACAGACAAACCAAAAGGATCAAATTCAATGGAAACATTGTTGTCAGTGGTAAAACGGCGAACAGAAAGTAAGTTCTGAATGATATCCGGAGCAACAAGAATGTTTTTAAGTTGGAAAGTACCCGGAAGACCGGAATCACCTACTGAGGTGACCGGAAGAACGGACCCATTTCCAACAACGATAGATGAAGGAAAAGAGGGATTGAGAGGATGGGTGGAAGAGAGTATACCGGAATTAGGAGTGGTATGGTATGATGCTCCGGAATCAACTACCCAGTCGGCACCAGGTGGTGTAAGGTGCATGGTGCTGAAGGAGGAAGCAAGCGACTGTCGATCCCACGTCGACGGTGGCTCCTGAAGGGGTGCCGATGGCTCCGAGTTCCCAACAGGGTAGTCAGTGCCTCCGTAGGTCGGGGCTGACTGCCCGCCTGAAGAGTAGCCAGGCCCACTATAGGCCTAAGCTGTCGGCCTACCAGCACTGTGGGCTGGTCCACTGTAGCCGGGGGTAGCCGCAAACGCCGGCTGAGGACGCGGTGGTCGTGGAGGCTGAGAACCTGGGGACGGTCCAGGCCACATGTAGATCTGGCCAGTCCACGGGTTGTAGGGTGTGGGCCAGGGTGCACCTCCCTGGCCGGTACCACCACTACTTCCAGTAGTCGAAGCCGTGGGGGTGCTGCCTGCACTGCTGCCACCACGACCGCCATTCTTTCCTCGGCGACGACGGTTTCCACCTCCTGTACTGGTAGGAGTAGAAGGTGGACGTGACGGTGATCCACCAGCTGCTGGTAAGGGTGGACGCGGGGACTGCCCGGAGCCATAGAAAGTTGTGGCAGATCCAGAGCCAGTAGAGCCTCCTGCAGTGATCTCTTCAAGTTCAAGATCAGACCATACCTTCTCGAAGGTAGGTAGTGGCTCCAGTCGAAGTAGCCATGTCCGTAGGTGACAATAGCGCTCGTTCAGGCCCTGAAGGACCCGAAGGACAAGAGCGCTGTCAGTGACCGGCTCACCAAGGTCACGTAGGGCATCCGCCATGCCCTTCATCTCCCGACAATAGGTGGAGATGGAACGATCCCCCTGGACGGTGTTCTGGAACCGAGTGCTTATGTGGAGGGCTCGAGTCGCACGGTTCCCTAGAAATCGTTGCTCAAGTACTAGCCAGGCCTGCCGAGCAGTACCGTCACCGCGCTGCCTGACGATGTCCTGTAGCTCCTCTGTCAAGGAGACAAGGATCCAGGATAGTACCAGGCTGTCCATGCTGATCCAGGACACCTGTACTGAAGACTCATCCTGGAGGACGTGGTCATCGAGGCAGTAGCGCCTCAGCGTGAGGAGCACCATATCACGCCACCGGGCATATGAGGTGGACTCGGAACTGAGAATAACCGGCACGAGCGTCCGGATGTTCTGAATCCCTGCGGCCTGTGCATGAAGAGCGGCCACAAGCGAAGTCGAGTACGTACCAGCGTCCGAGGGAGGCTCATGGATAGCACTCGTTGATCGGCGAGCACTCTCCTCAAGTTGGTGGGATAGTGATGCCACGGAGGCACGCTCCTGCTCTAGGGCAAGGGCGAGTGCCCGCTCGCGCTCGCGAGAGGCGGCCAGTGCTGCGGCGATGTCAGATGTCTCCGCAGTGTCGGTGCCGTAGGAAGAAGCTGTGTTCTCCATAGTAGTACCGGCGGTTGGGAACGGAATCGGCGGGATCGCCGTGGTGCTCCCGTCAATGTCGAGGCCGGTGGCGTCCCGTAGCGCGGAGGTACCTGCCATGAAGGTAACAACGGTGGCGGGGTTTCTGGAGGTACCGACAAGGGGTTCACCGGCGGCTGGACCGGTTCTCGAGAAGGAGGGGGCGGCTGCAGAACCAGCAGCGAGGGGCCTGGGGGCTGTGGCTCCTCCTAGGAAGGCGGCGCCCCCTCCAGAAGCTGCTGTTCCTCCAGTTTCAGCAGTCCAGAGGGTGGCGCCCCTTCCAGTGGGGCTGGCGGACCCCCCAGGGGCGGATGCGGAGCCCCCAGGGGCGTTGGCGGCCCAGGCAAGCCAGGGGGCGGCGCTCCCTCCAGGGGGGTCGGCGGACCCCCCAGGGGCGGAGCACCCAGGGGCGGCGGCGGCCCAGACAGGGGCGGTGACGCCCCCCCCCCCCCCCCCCCCCCCCCGTGCGCGCACGGCCCCAATCCGGGTGGGGGCGGCCCGAATCCGGGCGGGGCCGCCCCGATCCAGGGCGCCGCGGCCCCGGATCCGGAGGTGGCGGCGGCGGCGGCCCCTCCCCGCGCCCAGGGTGGGGTGGCGGCGGCTCCGGCCTCCGCGCGCTGTCCTCCAGAGGAGGCGGCGCCCCCCCCCCTGCGTGCGCAGCCCAGATCCGGCGGCTGGCGGCGCCCTGGCGGCGGCGGGCGGCGCACCAGGGGCGGCGGCGGGCGGCTGCTCAGGGGCGGCGGCGGGCGGCTGCTCGGGGGCGGCGGTGGTTCTGGCCCAGGGTGGGGTGGCGGCGGCGTGCGCCCAGGGCTGCGGCGGCTGGCCCATTAGGATTAGGGTTAGCCCTAATCCTGATTATTCCTAGCTAATGATACCATGAAAGAGGGCTAATGATGATTGTATTGAGATGATTGAAAAGCTGAGGTACAGGTGTGATTATATAGAGGGATTAGGAGGGGAGAAAAGACTAAACTACCCCTAACCCTAATCCCTCTCTAATGACTAATATACCCCTGTGCCATACCCCTAATTACAGTGTCTAACACATCTGACAGCTGCAATCAACTACGATTATCTGCCGGGTCAGGTTTCTTGCACTGAAATACTCGTGCCCATGTCTTCCATAGAAGGACAAACCTTACACTTCCAAATTAACCACTGCTATAGATTAGCCTAGTTCACTCTAGTGCACATGCTCCCTCTCTCTTCTCCCACTTTGACTCTGTAATATCCTTCAAGTCCGAGAATCAGAGACATGGTACTGAAGTTCATACACTTCTTCCCCATGGGTACGTAGCAGCCAAGGACAGGCATGGAACTTGACATTTCCCGCAAATAGTAAAGCATTCCTGAGTTTAACAACTGGAGAACTCGATAGAGATTCAACCAAGTATGCTAATAATTCATTCTAAAATTTTATAATACGTAACTCATCTATAAACAGCTTAATCGATGTTTTATATTGCTTAAAGTTGCTGAATATCCTGGTCATGACATGACTCGTGGTGTACCCAGTGATGAAAATTCTAGTATATTATTGGTCCGAGGAAAAGAACTTCTAGTTATACTTCTCTGATGATATGACTCAACTATATCCTGTAGGAATGCGGATGATACTCCCTCTATTTCAATTTGTTTGACACTATTGAACTAACCAACATCAAACAATTTGCAACGGATGGAGTAGAAGGTTAACCTTTAGATTTTTCAAAATACTTTGTGCACGGAACTCAGCCATCGATTGCTTCAAAATCAACGTAAAACAATGTAATGAACTACGTGCAAGCAAGAAACTTCAGTTCAAACAACTGGAATCAAATGAAGGGACCTCTATAACAATGAAATGCAATCACTTGAAAACATGTTGTCTGTTATTGGGAAACTAAGAGAAAAAGCATAATAGATATTACAAACATGTCCTTGATACAACTTGCGATATTTCACGGTAATAGAATTTATTGATAGAATCGAAGTGAAATTTGATGACTTACCTGCACGTAGACAATCACAACAGTAACAGGAGACATGAGTTATACCTAAGTTTGAGCCTATGCGGTGAGATAGTACCCTACTTCTACTTGATTGATTTACTTTCGATATCGATATTACAATGATGTATGGAGATTGTCTATCGACTGAAGGAATAGTATGAGATGATTGGTTTGATGATTGGATGTCCAGCTTGTTGCCTTTCTCCGGCTTTTATAGGGTTGAGAGGTCTTGAAACATGATCCAAGTTACAAAGTAGGTTCTTCTATTATATATATCTATAATTTATCATACATAATTTTAGCATGTGTGGCCTCCTTCCGTATCTCCGCAGATTTCAAACAATATTTTTATCCGAACTCGTTCTTCCATACGAAAACGAAGTCCCGGTTTTTATTGGTGTAGCCATTTTGCAAATCTTAAGATGTGCATACCTTTATGGGCTTGATTCCTTGTTGATTCCTCGAGCTAGGCCCACTTGGAGGGCTATTCCAGCGTCAGTTGGCTTTACCATAATAATAATTGTATTTTTCTCTTCAGATTTTTTAGTTCAGAAAGAAATTTTCAGCTGCTTCAATGTAATTTTTCATGTGTAGAAAAAATCATAATTTGGCGCCACACAAGAAATTATCAGATCATAGAGTAAATTGGTCGGTGCCGCACAAGAAATTATAGAAATTGGAAAATATAATATATGTGGTTAACTCATTTACAGAGATGCTGTCCCAGTAACAATGATTTAAAAAACAGGTACTTCTCGGCTGAACGTATAATTGAGTGATTTTCAGTTTCCAGTCCTCGTTAACGTGGCCTTATTTCAGGCCCGGCTTTGCACATAGGCTAGAGATGCAGTGGCCTAGGGCCCTCTGCGGAGAGCCCACAAAAATGTAACTTCTCTGTATGCAGTGGTGCACACACGCCAGGCGCCGCAAGACAGACTGGGAACTGCTCATGTGTAGCAATTAATTTCAGTAGGTGACCTGTCAACTGGGAACTGCTCATCCAACACCATCGGCTGCTCCGCTGCTACTCTGCTAGGCGCTTGGTCTTCCTCTCTCATTCCTTCTTTGCCCATCAACGTATTGTCTCCTTCTGCTTCTTGCTTCCTGCTGCAGTGCCGCTGTCATCCTTCTTGCTCCAGGAAATCGGGACTCTCAATCGTGAATATGGTCAGTAAGAAATTACAATCCAAGATTGTGTGCATGGATACTACTCTAAAACATATAGAAGGGGCCATCTCATTTTTTAGGAGGTACAGGAATGAAAGCTTCAATCCTAGTATTGATATTGCAAAAGGTATTGCTTTGGACATGGATGTAGAACCAGACTTTCCTATAAAACGTCAAAAGTAAAAGAAAGAGGCAATTTGATGAGCAAAATAATGATGATGATGAAGAAGAGACAATCAAATATAGAATCATTCAAAATTAACTACTTCCTTTGTCATGATTGATGTTGCAATTGCTTCGTTGAATAATCGGTTTGAGCAATTAAAGTCATTTAACAATGTGTTTGATTTCTTATTCAACTCAAAGATTCTTAAGGATTTAGATGATATCAATCTGTGGAAGCGTTGCACAACATTAGAAGCTTTTTCTCATGGTGATTCATATGACGATGAGTTGAATAATTTTTTCTCTGAGTTAAAAGTGCTGCAAGTAACTTTGCCAAATGATTTGATGTCAGCACATGATATTCTTCAATTCAATACAGCTGCGGATTGTTATCTGAATGCCTCTATTGCCTATCGGATTCTCTTAACTGTCCCAGTCACTGTAGCATCAGCTGAAAGAAGTTTATCGAAATTGAAACTATTGAAAAACTATTTAAGGTCAACCATGCACAGGACAGATTGAATGGATTGGCTATCTGCATTATTGAAAAGAATATTTTGGACAACATTGATCTCCAAATCATCCTTAATGATTTTGCTTCAAGAAATGCCCAAGATATTTATTTTTATGAAAAACAATAGATATTGACATATTGTTCATCTCCTGCTTAAGGTATTCATATTAGTAATATTTTCAGCACATTGTTCCTACCTTTTTACATTTTAACAATGTTTATTTATGTTACATAGTTTATCTAAGTTTATATTAGTATTATAGATTAAATAATATTTAGCTTAAGGGCCTACGACCCTGAATTTGCATAGGTCCCTCAAAATCTAGAGCCGGCTCTGCCGTATTTGCCCTGCTCTTTTGACAACAAAGAAGTCAAAGTTTTTGAACTGGTTTCTACTTGCAAACAAGAAATACTGAAAGATATTAAAAACTAACTAATTTGATACTAGCCTAGATATTGTTGAGAATATTGTAGTTGTATAGGAGCCTTCGATACTGTGTATAATAGAGTCGTACAAGAGTCTTATTATAGAGTATTTATCCTAGTTTAACATTGAGTCATATAATTTTTACATATTACTCATCCCCTCAAAAAAATTATATACTGTTCTTTTAGGACTATTATTCAATAAAGCCATATTTATAATTAGTAATGCAAAGCTAAGTTAGGTTTAAGATAATTTTTTAGCTGCGCAAGACACACGAGGAGCAGCCTCAACTCCGGGTGGCCTCGTCCTTTACACCACCGTTGCGGCCTCGTGGTCATCTGCACGCAGCAATCGCAGCCACCTTTCGTCTCCAATCTCCATGCGGCAATCGGAAGGCTCCACTGTCCGAGGCCGCGCGCCATCGCGGCCGCTCGTCATCACTGTTGATCCAAGGTCGTCGGCCGCCGGGGGTTTTCGCAAAAAAGAAAAAAAAAAACTACCGCAGTTACCTTTCACACAGAGACGTCGCGGACCGTGGGTTGATTCTGGAAAAACGTAAGGGTTTCTTCATAAAAAAAAGAACAGGGGCGCGCGGCGGTTGCTACACGGCGCAGATCAGGTCGACCGGACGGCCGCGAGATGCGGGTGACGCGGCCCCGCTCGTTGGTCCTGAATCGATGAGGTTACTTCCAAAAGACCCGAGGTTCAAAAGAGGAACCGATCCTGGCGCAGATGCTGAATTCTCCGCAAAGCTCCAACAAGACCTTCCCAGTTTCCCTTCAGACAAAAAAAGAAAAAAACCAGACCAGTGCAGTTGACCATAGCGGTCTACAGTAGTACCCGGTGCAGGTGATTCGGCACTAAGCCGTCCTTGTCGGAAACCTGAGTGTGTGTCCCTCTTATTCTTATCTTACTCGAGCGGTTTGATGGTCCAACAGTCAAAAATCCTCGTGCAGTTAGAGGATTGTTCGTAGTACACTGGATTATCGAACACGTTGCTTCTCTTCTCTCATACGGGTGGCCTACCGGTTGGCCCATACGGCTAGAAAATCACTATCATACTGGATTATCAAACACGGGTTGTCAGTGAAATAGCAGGAGAAACCGTACGTGGCCGGTGGTCAGCAGAAGCTCCCCGCACAAGATCGAAGTCTTCCGCGCCATTCTCACACAGGAGGAATGTTCGTGCCCAGCCATGCACGGCAAAGCCTGCATGCAGGCCGATGATTCTGCCCTGCAAAGCGCAGACAGGGATCGCATGCAACACATCTTTAGCAGGCGCGGAGGTAGCCCGTAGCCATCATAAGCCAGCACTAGAAAAAGGAACCATCCGAGCTCATCGATCCCAGCAACACGCGATTCCATCTCTCTGCTTTCATTTCATGGTCAAATCTCACGCAAGCCTTGTACTTTGAGACGCACTAGGAATTCCATCTGGAGCAGTACAACAGTTCATATCGCCCCTTCCGGGCGTTTCTCCATATGCCTTGTTCTTCCGTCCAGACACTTTCTGCAGGAACCAGAACGATACAGGAGACGATGTATGTGCAGCGGATACGAAAGAAGTAGCATAGGGTTTCTTGCATTTTGCTACTACACGGCACGGTTTTGCAGCCCATTGCTGAGCAATCAGCGAAAAGAAGAGAAAGGTAAAAACGGCAGACCTAGTTCAACACTCTAGTCCCTGTCCCTGGCAGCTAAAACGACTCTTTTCATCACGGGTACACGCCCTAATCTAGACATCTGAGGCAGTAATTACAGATTCTGGATGATGGCTTTCACTAAAACGATGCCCCTCGATCAGTGTTTAGGTCACTTTGCCTTTGCCCTTCTTAGACTTGGACGACTTCTTGTCTTGGTTTTTGGACCCAAGGCCATTAACCCAGGTGTAGTCGCTGGGGACGGTGAAGGGGTCGGTGTTGTCTGCAACCTGCGATAGATTCACTGACTTTGATCTGGAGTTCTTCGAGCTCCACTTCAGATAGGAGCTCTTGTGGGTGTCGGGCTTAGCCATAATGCTTCCTGGCCCTGGGCTCGCAAGAAGGCTGGGGCTGGACATCGGCGTAAAGAACTCCTCTGGCTCAACAAGAGGGACAAACTTGGTGAAAGTGATCACCACCCTCACTGTCGGAACAACAGGGATCGCAACCTGCACGAATAGCAAAAATGGATGGCATCAGGGAGCAGTCAGTTTGAGTCAAATGCAGTAAACTAATTCCAAGAAAAGTACAAAATACACAAAATGATGCACACGGAAGATATTGCTATAGTTTGGTATTATACTAAGTAGGAAAGGAGTATGTTTCAGCAAGAATAGTTTCTGCGAACCATGGAGAAGAACCTTGAAGTGCTCCATACGAAACCAGTTTCTACTTTCTAGCATCGCAAGACAGTTATCCTGTCAGCCTTCATTGATTTTAGCGATTCCCTAGCATTCATCAAACCAGAAAGTGGCCTCTTTCCTTGTCTATGTACCATGCACCATGCAGATGAGCACCTGCACTGGCCTTAAAATTTCCCCTCAATGCTTGTCTCACATTTACTCAGCTTTGTACAGCTCTGGAATGCTAGACAATGAAGAACAGTTGAAATTATAGTTCTTCATACGTTGCAGCCCAGTATGCCACAATTTTCCTTCACATTCATATACCATTGCCACTATAACTATAACAGCTATACCATACCCATTTTAGCAATTGAGTATCACAAGGCATCAAAGTCAGATCAAACCACAAGGATATGCAAGCAGTTGTAGACAATGTAGCAGATGGTTCAGAGAAGCTGCCCAGTTGTTAGCACATCATTTGACATTTGTGCTAGTGCCTAGTGCATTACCATTACAAAGATCTGATCCAAACACATCGCCAAATTCCCCAGGCTATCCGATTTCTCAGCAAAATTGTGCAACTAGTGGAACTTCGAATGATAACGTTTATGCAAATTTGTTTTCTTGAGCGAGGAGAGCAGAATCAGAGAGGTAACCTTCACCGGGAACGTTCCTGGTGGGAACTTGGTAGTGAGCAGCTCGCGAAGGCGGCGCACGGCGCGGACACGGCTGGCCAGGATGTCCAGCAGTGGCAGGAACTCATCGACGCTCAGCGGGAAGTCCTCCGTGAGCCACACTGAGGGCCGCAGCGTCTTGACCGTCTCCTCCTCCTTCCACTTGGCTCCCCCCGTCGACCCTGCGTGCCGCCCAAAAATGCCGTCCTCGCCACGCCCCACAGACGCGCACGGCGGCAGCTGGCGCGGCACGTCCACGCTGTTCCTCCGCCGCTGTGGGGTCCCCATGTGCGAGGGCGGCCCTGCCACGCTGCGCCGGCCCGCCACATAGCAGCTGCGGCGCGCCGTCGGTGGCGGGATGTCCGCGACCAAGAAGTCGCCATCCTCGTCGTCGTCCCGGATCTCCAGCGGCAGGAACTCGTCCTCGTCCTCTTCTCCGGTGAAATGAAAGGTGAAATCTTTACCGGTGCTTGCGGCCTTGAGGGTGCGGAAGGAGAAGACGACGTTGTGGACGTCGAACACCCGAGCCTTCCACTCCCCGACGTTCTCCGTCTTCTCCTTCCGAAGCCACGTGGTTCTTGGCACGAGCCTCGCGGAGGTGATGTTGAGCCCCGGCCGGTAGGCAGCCGCGTCGGATGTGGCCGCATCCTCGTCGCCGGCCGCCGCCGCCGCTGCGAACGCGTCGTGCACCTCGCGTCGGCCGCGGTGGAGCACGAGTAGCGAGCCCGGGGGGAGGCGGCGGCCACCGGCGTTGGCCTCCTCGCCGAAGAAGAGGAAGGAGTGGTCGGCGCGGCGGATGCGGAGGCCGTCGAATCCGGCGAGCGTGGTGTCGGCTCGCAGGTCCGCGCCACGCTTCCAAATGCGGTAGGTGTCTGAGGGCGCCGCGCGCGAGAGGAGCGGCACGACTGAGCTCTCGAAGTGGAAGTCAACCTCGAGATAGAAATCCTGGACCCGTCGGAGCGCGGCGGAGAGCGCGGGCGCCCGGCGTCGGAGCTTGGCCCAGGCGACGAGGCGGTGGGCGCGAAGGAGGAAGGCGGCGATGTCCTTGCACCCGAGGCAGAGCGCCTCCTGGAGCGGGGTCCACCCGGCGTGGTTTTGGAGCGTGGGGTCCGCGCCGGCGGCGGCGAGCGCGGACGCGAGGGATGGGAGCCTGAGCCGGACCGCGAGGTGGAGCGCGGTGTCGCCCCCCGGCACGTCGCGGCGGTCGAGCGCAGCGGAGACGGACGCCGCGAGGCGAGCCTCCCGGGCTGCGTCGGCGACGGTGAGGACGCGGGACGGGTGCGCCAGCGGCGGGAGGCCCGCAAGGATGGCGGAAAGCCCGGTGGCGTCCTGCAGAGCGACGCAGTGGTGCGCTGGGCTGTGCGCGTAGTCCGCCGGCCGGATCGGCGCCGACGACGTGCGCTTGGGCCGCGCGCCGCCGGTGGAGGGCGAGGAGGAGGGGTCCTGGACCGGCATTGCCTGCTGCGGAGTGAGGGTTCTTGGCGCCGAGGTTGGGGTTCTTGCGGTTTCTTGGGTTCCGAACTCGGCTGCAGAGCTCTGTCCGGTGCGGCGCGGTGGTGTGGAGTGGGGAAGTGTGCGGCCGTTGCTGATGTGGGGAAGACGAATGGAAAGAGATTGTGGACTGGTGGAATGGTTGGGCCGGGCCGGGCTCAGTTTTCGTCCCTTATATTCTCGGAAAGAAAAAAAGCAGTGAACGGAGGCTAAGGTGGGCATTCGGTTTAATGCAAACTGATCTTCGGTTTTCATTTTTTAAAAAATCGGTTATTAGAAAATGAAAATAGAAATAGCGCACATCCTCGATTAACCAGAAACTTCAATTCAGTTTTTCGTTAAACCGAAAAAACTGGTCGGCGCACCAGGGCGGAGCACGACTAGCGCCGGGCACGAGACTAGGTAGTGGGCAGCGGCTGAGGAGGCAAATAACGTGAAACAAGCTTTTGTGGACTGGCGAGTGGGCCCCGGGCTGGATCTCGTGGGCAATTTTTAAGATGCCCTGCGGTGTCTCCTTTTCCTTTCCATCTCCTGAATCTGGTCAGCAACCGCCTCCGCCTGCTTACTCCTTTTACTTTTACCTCTCTTTTTCTTTCCTGGCAAAAACAATAAAAGAATTCTTCGCTGCGCGGGATCTCTGTTCCTTTGATGGGATGCGTGGCGTCTGGATTTGGAGCGGATCAGGTCACCGCTTTTGCCTTTTCTTTTCTTTTTTCGTTTTTCTACCTTGGAGTTGGAGATCCTCCGGCCTCGGACGGACAAGCGAGCCAGAGGAACCAACTCAGGCTATCCGCACTCATATACTCTAAAAATCTACTCCAAAACGAATATTCTCATCTCTTTTCAGCACACTCTAAAATATTCTCTCCTTTCCAGTACGTACTACCGCACTCATCGTATTCCTTAAACATACTCTATATCAACCACCACTCATTCTTTAATATTTATCTTCATCTTTTCCCTCTTCTTTTTCTTCTATTTTATTTTCTATTTTCCCTTCTTACTTATTCTTCTATTTTGTTTATTCTTTTCTTTTATTTCTTTTTATTTTCTTTCCTTCTTTCCTTCAATTTCCATTCTTTTTTGTCTTTCTTATATTTTCTTTTTTCTTCTCTTTTTTCTTTTCCTTCCCTTTTTTTCATTTCCTTCTTTCCCCTGACTTCTCTCTGTTTTCCTTTTCCATTCTTCGTGGCCTCTGAAACTTTCTCCTTCCTCGCCTCCTTCCCATCGACTAGCCGGCTAGCTGCTTCGCCCTGCACCGCTGCGCCTCTCGCCGCCGCACCCGCTCGCCGCCGCGCCCTGCACGGCCACGCCTGCTAGCAGCCTTGCCCCTGCGCGACCACGCCCGCTCTCGCCGCCTCACCTCTGTGCCGCCTCGCCTGCTCGTCGCATTGGTCCGGCACTGTCGCACCCGCTCGCCACCTCACCCCGCGCCGCCTTGCTCTGGCATTGTCGCTCTCGCTTGCCGCCTCACCTCGCGTCGCCTTGCTCCGGCACTGTCGCGCCCGCTCGCCGCCTCACCCGCGCCGCTTCGGCCCCGCATCGCCGCCGCTCTCCTCCGCGCCGGCCGTATCCTCGTGCGCGCAAAACCAACGACCAGAGGCGACAATCCTATGGCGTAGACGCTCGAGCAAGCGGTTTACTGTGGCGTACGGGCGCTTGGCGTAGATCTCCCCGTATATCAGTGCGGCTTGCACGGAGCGACCCGGACGCTAAATACGGCGTCCCGTACCAGGTCCAGCACGCCGGTGCGACTAGTCTCATAGTAAGGACAGTACAGTACCGTACAGCTTTGGTTCTGTGGGCCCTGCTCCCGCTGCTGGGCCCGCACGCCGGTCGGTGGTTGCAGAGAGAGGGGGAGGAGTCACCTGTGACGACGGGGATCAAGATCAATCGTGTGGAACAGCTCGTCGCATCGAAGGCGGTCACGGGTTCGCCAACACGTAGATCCGCGAAACACGGAACCCCAACCAGCCGCGCTCAGAGAAGCAGCCGCACCGCACCGGATGTCTCGTACGCAACGAAGACAAGGAGTTCCAGCTCGGTGCGCCAATGTCATCTTCCTTTACTGCACTCTGCACCTTATCAATTCTTATATTATTTCAAAACGGTGAGAGTATTTTGTTTCTTCCCTCTTTTTTTTTTTCTAAACGAGACAGCTTGTTGGCCAGTTGAGAATTTTGGGCCAGCCCCTTTTGGCCCATACGGGTGGCCTCCCGTACTAAAAATTTTAGGCGGGCTGAGCAACAGCTTTAGGCTTTCTTTTTCCCCAGAAATTTTGAATAAACCAAACAAATCTAGCATCGCTCCGATAAAAGATAGAACACTACTGCATACTCATCAATATAGGTTCCGATATTGGGAAGTTGAGAAACCCATCAAATGGCATATAGCCATGGCACCACATCACCATCTTGTGCATGCGTATCATAGACTAGCCAAGCAGAGATGGTAACAAGGAAAGCAGCAGCTGGCAACGCAGGAAGAGTGCAGAGCTGGACGAATGGATGAGGTGACAAGACGAGGAGAGGGACGCGCAGGCCGTTGGTTGGGCGGCATCAATATAGGTTCTGTTCCTGGTTCCTGCAAGTATATGTTAGAGCTAATTAAGCTATGGAAGTGTCAGATCATGCCCGTCCTCTCAGAACTTGGCAGGTTTAGGTATAGTAGAAAGTCTGTAAAATACTCCTAATTAACACGTACCAGAAGTCAACAATTCATCCGGGCATCAAAAAGGTCTTGGGTTCATTACCAGACTAGGGACAAACGATTCCATCCTTTCCCAGTGTCGAAATCGAACTCAGAAGAGCAGCAGTCCATACACACTATGCGCGGTCGTTGTCTCCTACGTACTAGCTAGCTAGCATCCCGCGCGCGTTGCTGGCCGGCAAGCGCCGCCCCGCCGTCGACCCTACTAGCTGGTCTGGCTCCGCCGCCGCCCTGAAATCGACCCGAGGCGGCGGGAGCCTCTCGAACAGGCGCTCCTTGATGTTTGCCAGGGTTCCCTCGTCGTAGGGATCGGGCGAGCCGCGGTGCCGTCGTCCCGCCTGGTGCCTCTCATGGCTCGTCTGCGCAGTAAACTCAGGCCGGGCGATAGATTCATCGGGTTCCTTGAAAAAACCACGAGTAATGTGAAGTCACGGGTCGTACCCGACGTACACGTACCTTGTTCTTGGCGACGAGGAACGCGTTGGAGGCTACAAGGTACCCGAAGAAACAGATTGCCAGGAAGCAGAGCGCGGCGAGAGCGTATGTCTCAGGCAAACGAATGAGCCCGCTGATGAAGAGTCCCTCCCTGATACTAGAACCCAACCTGGCTCTGATCCTCCTCAACGTGAACGGGAATATGAACGCGTAGAATGCCAACGCGGAGCACACCAGCAGCAGGTAGAGCCTGAAGTTTCTCTGCACAAGTATATATGGCAAAAACACATCAAGCTTTAGTCTCTTCGATTCGCGGCCGTTTCATATAGTCCAAGTCTTTCGAAGCGACGACGGCGAGAAGTGTAGGTTGTTATCACAGCAGCTAGGTGGCGTCAGTGTCGTACCAGTCCGATGCATTGGCTTATCCAGGTGCAGTGGTGGTCGAACCTGTCGACGCAGTTGTCGCAGACGGCGCAGTGGGAGCTTCTCGGGGGGCGAAAGATCTTGCAGACCCGGCAGAACCGGAGCCTCGTTTCTACACCGTTGACGATCGTAAAGCGACTCGGAGTGCTGCTCGCCGTCCCGGCTTCTTCTGAAGGAGGAGAAACCTGGTTCCTTGGTATGATTCCAGGGTCTTTCGTCGCAGTCAGTACCAAAGTAGCAGTTACCTGTATGTATGACGGAGTATGTATGACGGAGAAAGTAACTGGCAGAGTGCTACCGATACTTCGCGACTCTAATCATCGCTATCTAATACTCTCCCCACTTTGAATTATTTAACGCTGATTAGTTCAATTTTAAACTAACTAGCGTTAAATAATTCAAAACGGAAGGAGTAACATGGTAATTAACATATAGTATATCAGAAGAACTGTAATGACGTTGTGGCTATACTGACAGTTGCCGCTAGAATCAGGGAGCACGCTGAGATCAGAGTTGGATGCGTCGATGATGACCCATCGACGACGAAGGCCAAGAAAATCCATTCGGAAAGAAGAACTGCCATGGCCGTCAGGATGAGTCCTCGAGGGTTAGGCCCGCAGACCACACGGCCATCCAAGAAGAACACCTGCAAACGTATCAACCGTTGACATTACAGAATGAAGGGTAAAATTAAACGCTGCCTTCTGCAACATACCGAGGCTGCTATGATCAAGTTACTTGTGACTGTCCACCATACACATGTAACATTTCTCAGGTTAAATTCTCAGCAGGAACACAAGGAGACATGCAGCGCTACCCCGGGTGAAGTGGGTGACGATGCTTACATTCTTCCCGGGCCAAACGTGGTACACCCTTGCGGGCGGTGGCGGGCAGCGGCTGAAGCAGGATGGCATCAGGGATCCAAGGTTGCTGCAGCAAACTTGTCCGGGGTCAGGGATGGCGGAAGCAACACCCCTGATCGGGTTGCAAGTTGCAGAGGAGGAAGAACCGGCAGGCCCTTCAGTTCTGCTGGTGCTGCCCCCATGGTGGCCTCGGTGGTCGTCAGGCTCGTGAACCTGTTTCTCCAGGTCAGTGGAGGAGGGCGCCATGGCCAGTCGGTTCTTGGTCTGTCTACCTTGTTCTGGGCTCTGGAGGGGAGAGGGAAACTGGACGATGGTGGCGTTGGAAGTTATCGGCGCAACGGCGAGTGAGCAACCGACCGCGCGATAGGGAGACCGGTTATGAACTGGCTCGGGCCACTAGCGTGATCCGAGCGAGGCCTCATTCGGCCCATCCTGGTGGACGCAAAACGCAGCCCAAGAGAGAGCCCACGAGACACGAGTGTGAACCACGCTTTGAAGCGATGGGCGCGCGCCCTCTCCCAAAGAAAAAGCGATGGGCGCGCTCGAGTGACAACGTAGCGATGACGAAGTTGATTTTGTTCCGACGCCCCCCCCCCCCCCCCCCCCCGCTCACGGTTCCGAAGGCGCCTCGGGATCCGAGCCCGAGTTCCACTCGCACGTGGATTTCCCGGCAATAAATTTGGCTGACGCCCCTGCTCACGTCAAGTTCTAGATTCCGATTGCTCTCTCTCTCTCGCGCAATTCTGCCGGCACGCCCTAGCTCGGCGGCAGAAACCATGCCTTCCATGACGGTGCCTTCCGCCACCATGCGCAGGCTTCGTCGCGAGGCCAACCGGACGAGGGGGTCCCTCGCGCCGTCAGGAGGCGTCCACAAGAAACCGTCGTCTCCGCCGCCTCTCCGCTCACCGCCGGCATCTCCGCCTGCACGCCGCGCCGACGGTGATGCCCACGCGCAGTCGCCGGCCGAGCCGATGTCCGACATCAAGAGCCCGTCCACCAGGTTCTGCCTGGGCATGAAGGTGCGCGTTCGCACGCCGGTGAGGCTGCTGCGCCCGGGGCGGTACCTGGTATTCTGGCTCCACGCCGTCGTCGTCGACGCGGAGGAGGAGGAGGACGGCCACATCGAAGTCATCTACTGCGACTACGACCATCCGGACAAGGACCCGTTGGGCGTCGTGCGCGTCCTCAAGAAAGACGTCAAGAACATGGTGCAGCGCGCCGCCGCCATCGACGCCGCCGCGTCTAATTCCGACGTCACCACCAGCCACTCGGCCAGCGCCATCGTCCCGTCACAGGAACAGGGTCGTCAAGACGCTCGGAGGCCAACCGTCGCCGGGAAGACGCCGTCTATGCTGAAGAAGATGGAGGAGGAGATGCAGAGCGAGTCCGAGGACGACAGCCTGGGCTCCTGGTAGCTGGGTTTGGGAGTAGAGGTTGTGGCATTCGTGATCACACTGGCTGCATCCGTTGCCTAGCTGGAGCACGTCATTAATTTTGCCAGGCTCTGTGTGCTTTGTGCTCCTTGATTAACTGCCATCTTTGGGTCATTAATTGGTCAGGTCGATCGTATTGTCATGTAATAGTCCTCGTAGGTTATGAACTTCTGTACATTCAACAGTTGAGTGGTGAAGTGTGAAATCTTTATACTTGTATTGTAAGGTTCGTCATATATAAAGCCTTGGCGTCATAAAAAAAGAGGAGCTGACATACATAGTGTGTGGCAAATATAAAGCTTTGCATGATTGAATTTTTCCACTAATGTACGTGTGGCGATGGTCTAAACTTGAAAGAGTCCCCGGCCATGTATTTTCTCCTCTGCATCACAAAACTCCAAAACTTAAAAGTAAAGTTACATTGTAAATTTATTACAGCAAAACTAACATAAAAAACTAAACCGCTGGCAATGGTGGCTGAAGTGATCGTCCAAATGCAATGATGGAACTGTTAGCTGTTTTACACGTCCGTGAAACGAGCAAACCATGATTCTAAGGCTTATAAAGCAGCGTGGCAGTAGTGAAACAAATTCGTTGGATGTATGTTTGTTGGTATATAAAACGTTTGCGCTGCTTTGATTGCCCTACGGAGCACGCACACTCGATCAACAAACCTCTAGAAATTCCAACAAACCACTAGCAATTTGGTAGACATATACCAATACTTGTTAGGATTAAGACAAAATCAGTTCCATTTGTGCCAAAATAGCAAGCTGATGAAGAAAATATCAAAACCACATCTTGACGTTTTATTGTCCCAATCAAACATTAGCTGTCTAATTTACTCGTCCACGCCATATGCAGTAGTGGATGGGTCCGGTGAGTCAACTCAATGATGGGTCAAAATCTCTCGCAGTAATGTACATGCATTAACAATTACTGACGTGTCGGCCCAGCACGTTAATGACTGTTAATGCATGTGCATTGTTGTAGAGGATACAAATCCATAGGGATACATTCACCCCTTCTAGCACTTTATACAGGGGTGATAAAAAAGGGAGCTGCCATACATAGTGTGTAACAAATATAAAGCTTTGCATGAATTTCTAGTAATGTACTTGACGATGGTCTAAACTTGAAACAGTCCCCGGCCGTGTATTTTCTCCTCTGCATCACGAAACTCCAAAACTTAAAAGTAAAGTTACACTGTAAATTTATTACAGCAAAACTAACATAAAAAAACCGCTGGCAATGGTGACTGAAGTGATAGTCCAAATGCAATAATGGATCCAATAAGTGATTTTCCGGAACTGTTAGCTGTTTTACACGTCCGAGAAACGAGCAAAGGATGATTCTAATGCTTATAAAGCAGTGTGGTAGTAGTGAAACAAACTCGTTGGATGTATGTTTGTTGGTATATAAAACATTTGGCGCTGCTTTGATTGCCCTACGGAGCATGCACACTTGATCAACAAGCCTCTAGAAGTTCTAACAAACCCCTAGCAATTTGGTAGCCATAAACCAATACTTGTTAGGATTAAGACAAAATCAGTTCCATTTGCGCCAAAATAGCAAGCTGATGAAGAAAATACCAAAACTGCCGCTTGACGTTATTATTATCCCAATCAAACATTAGCTGTTTAATTTACTCGTCCACGCCACGCAGTAGCGGATGGGTCCGATGAGTCATCTCAACGATGGGTTAAAGTCCTCCTCAGTAATGCACATGCATTAACAGTTACTGACATATCAAACTCACACATCAACGACTATTAATGCATATGTGCATTATTGTAGAGGATATAGATCCCTCAGCGATACAGTGAAAGGTAGATAGTGATACATTCGCCCCTTCTAGCACTTTAGACAGGTTGAGACCACTACTTTTGCCAACTCATACTAGGTGAAGTTGGTATGTTTGTACCACTTAACTTATATAAATTTAAAATCAACACCTCCATGTAGCATGGTATTATTTGGCTATATTTTACATGTTGCGAATGCCTATCGATCAGGATGGATATGAAGAAGGTTTTATTTTTGTGCCGCCTATAAATAGAAGGTTCCTCTTTTGTAGGACTCCAATATGCACAGCCAAATTAGCTTTCCTAGCTATAGCGGAGCATTGTGCTCTTTGAATGAGTGAGTTCTCTTTAATATCAAAATTGCATTTTTATTATTTAGTTCTAGGGTCCATGACCATGCTGACACTTTGAAGGTTACTACTATTCATTGTTGACACGGAAACACCATAATAAAAATGCAATATCAAAGTACATGCCCTGTTGCAATTTTACAGGTTTCGTTCAATTCCCAAAACATGGATCTCAAGATAGGCGAGATTACACGTATTTATTTCAAGGTAGGAGAGAAATTTAGCAAATATCTTATTTTTTATTGTATTTATGAGATTGCACGTAGATTTAAATCTAACAGTAGGGATCGGCTAAATGTCTTGCATTGGAAGAATTTGCTCCTCTTCTTGAGTCACTAGAAATTCTCAAAATACAAGAATGGGTATATTAAAAGTTATCCTATTTAAGAACTCAAACGTATGATGTGGCAATCTGTAAAAAAAGAAAGGGCAGCCCAGTGCATGTAGCTCCCGCTTGCGCAGGGTCCGGGGAAGGGTCCGACCCATTTGGGTCTTTTGTACGCAGCCTTTCCCTGCATTTCTGCAAGAGGCTGTTTCCAGGACTCGAACCCGTGACCTCATGGTCACAAGGCAACAGCTTTACCGCTGCGCCAAGTCCCCCTTCAATGTGGCAATCTGTGTACCCTCTTAATGTTTCTGTAGCTACACAAAGGTACAAACAAAATGACTAATTCCTCTATTAGATAACAAAAGGAAAAGAAACTAGGAGAAAGGAATCCCCTCCTTCAGCACCTTGAGGTTTTAGCCCTATATAAACCCTCCTCCATGAACTCGATATTCCACAAAAAAACCTCATCGCACTCTCTTCTCTCTCTCGTGTATACAGTGCAAGTAGCTAGTGTGATGACCGGTCGCCCGAAAGCAAACGACACAACACGCCATAGGATCTTTGCACGGAATGGTGACACGCGATGCATCACCGTCAATTGCATATACAAGCGACATAATTTATAAACAACATACATAAAGTTTTAAAGTATCGTACATAGGTCAAACATTACAAAATACATGAGAGTAGCAAAATACGAGTACTAATCGAGTATTCTCTCATAAAGACATTTAGCAAAACAACGCGCCTTAGCCCAATGACACGCCGTACTAGCAACACACAAATCAAGCCGGTGGCGACTCGGGCTCCGATTGTACCACCCATCCCTCGGGCGGTGGTGCAATCTTAGGGAAGCCCTCATATGCATCATGCTCATAAAGGAGGGACTCACATGAAAAATAGGATCAACAAACCGGTAAGCTACTAAGCTTAGCAAGACTTACCCGATGAAAATAATTTCTAGACCATACTAGTATGCAAGGCTCAAGTGCTTATTTCAAAGGGTAGTGGATAGCTTAAAAGTATTATCATTAGGAGGGTGGTCATATTTTAGCCTCAAGTTAACAATTAATAGAAGTGTAAACTTAATTAGCAACTATAACTAAACATACAAGGGTGCAAGCAAATTTGGAATTTATATTTACACAATCATCAAATCTCGATATTATGCCAATTGTTACTACGCGACGACGACTTAAACAAGCGGACTCATTTTTACCCCGAGTGAACGGCGATTCGAACCAATGATTTTATTCTACAGAACATAACCCGGAAAAATGACACATACGCACTTTTGAAGACGCACAACGCGCTCACTTAAGTCGTATGTGACAACCTTTCCCGCTTCGCCCAATGTCGAAAAAAGGTGACCGGCCCGGACAAAGGATTCCTCACATGATGTCCAAGACATACCCCGTGCAGGATTACCTATTGTCCTCTCAATGCCTGACCAAGGTCGGTCGCATGATCGTTTGGCACGAGGTTCTATGGTACGTCGGTTTACTAGTTCCCATTATACTAGCATCCTTCCGATACAAAATCAATACTTGTTCAAGGGGCCGACTACGACACGGTCCTCAATCGACACGAGCAACCTATGCAGACGACACCCATGTGCCCCTGCCCTACATGCTCGCTCGGTCTCAAACTTCATTAAAGGATGATTAATCCACATAAACCCTCATGTGGATGCCACACCCACATGAGTAGTCCCCACTTACTCATTCCTAGCGCAGCATGGGTAGGTTCTAAATCCCATTCAGACCCAAAGCTTTATGGTCATGCAAGTAGATTTCATACAACACCTAAACGTAATGCACATAAAACAAATAAAATAACTGAACTCATGAGATTATATAAAAGGACTCAATCCAAGGATTATGAGTAAAATCGGGGCTTGCCTTGCTCTATGTTAGTGCTTAAGTTAAGGTTCATCTGAGCTTCCTCCTCCTCTTGTCGTACTCGAGCTCCTCGGTTCCTAATTTATGCCATGCATGTAAAAAGAAAATCAACCTCTAATAGGTGCATAAAGGTGTAATTGTGATTAAGATGAATCTAGTAATTAACTTAGTGTGGCTTGAGAGTTTTTAGCAATATGATGATCAACTACAGCAACTGGTAATAAAGTTTGAGAAATAACATGCATATACTTTCTCACTTTAGTGTTTATGTGGCCTTTTTGCAAATTCTAGAACTAAAAATAGTTTTACATTCAAAATGGAGCTGGAATTTTTATGACAAGCTTCTGGTATTATGAAAAGGGTTCTTGCAAACTTTGAGGTCAAATCACTTAAGTCTGGACCCACAGTAAAAATAATAAGCAAATATGACTTATTATGCCACCGCTGCAATGAGTAAAGTTCTGAAAGAGCAATGAAGCTGAAATTTTTATGGTGGTCTATAATATATAGGTGGAGCATTCTGGCAAAATTTGGGCTTAATCAAAGCAATAGAGGGCCCACAATTGGGATAGTGGTGTTTAGAGAAATTAAATCACCCAGAAAATTATACAGGCTTTCATGACAGAGAAATGACACAGCCGCGTAGAGGAGGTTTTTGTGGACTCAACAAAATTGGTTTCACAATTTTTGGAGTCCCCTACATGAAGTTATGAATTTTTGAAGTTTAGTTATTTTCGGGGAGAAAAATTCCGGGCTGAAAATCAAATAGAGGTGGGGTCCACTGGCAGGCCTCTTCAACCTCTAGCCAGGGCGCGCGCCTCTACACGGAGCTCGCTGGCATGGCTTGCCCAGGGCCGGCGGCAGCCTCCCCTTGTCTGAGCCAACCTACCTAGGGGTTTTGGGGGTCACCGAACTCGAATTTGGGGTCAGATTTGGCTCACGGCGATCGGAACGGGCTGGTGACAGTGGCAGGTGAAACCCTAACTCCGGCGGTGGCGCATTGGGCGAGGTGAGCAGGGGAAAACTCGCTGAACGTCCCTAGGGTTTTGTGGAACAGCAAGCATTGCCGACATGGACCAAAATCGGGGCGGCAAATCACGGATACGAGGGCGCACCGTGCAGCCATGGCTGCTCCCGTTGGCGGCGACGAACACTCGAATTCCGGTCTGCAGAACCAATTTCTCGCCCTGTGGTTGGCTCTAGGAGCCGCGCCAGGCTCTCTAGAAGCTAGAGCTAGACCACAACGGGGTTTGATTGAACGGTGGGGGAGTATTCGACCGTTTTCCCGGGGGGTTCGCCGGCGGCCAAAAATGGGAAAAATGAGGGGAAGTTTGAAGCGCTCACAGATGAAGAAATTGGAGGGGAGCTGGGGCTTCGGCATGCAAAGACGCACCTCCTGCGAGTCTTGGCACAGCGAAACACGACGGCGACGGGGATGAGCTTGGTGGCGGATGCTATGGAGGTGGGTGCGTGAAGAACCAACAGAATGGAGTGAGTAGTAGTAGGAGGAGCAGTGGGTGAGTTTAAGGCGCGGTTGCTCCGTCGCTAGCGCGCACGGCACGCGCGGTGCCGTGGCAGGCATGCAACAGCGCAGCGCGAGGATGGCAGGGGAGAAGGAACAACACATTGACACGTGGGACCCGCAGCCTTCTCAATTTCTTTGAATTTTAAACGCGCACCAACTTCTTAATTCAAAAATAAATACCTAGAGGCTTCCAAAAATTATAAAAATTTGCAGAGTGATTCTACTCAATAAAATCTTCATTTAGGTGCAATCAGATTTAATTTACCTAAGCAAAATTTGAATTATGGATTTTTCTCCCAAACAATTATTTAAATCATAGTTTGCAGAAATTACATCATATTTCAGATTAGAAATTTTTTTACATGCCTAGAGTGAGCGTCATTTCCTGTGAAGAATTGAGTTCAGGTCATCGAGCGTAAAATCTTATATTTCACATCACTTTTGATGAGTTGGATCAAATTCAAATTTAGAATTAACTCCTGAACCTTCAAATGATTTTGTGTCATCATAAATATGGATTGTTACAGCCCTCCCCCCTTAAAGAAATCTCGTCCCGAGATTAAGATGAAGATATAATTTTAGGACATGAGATGGGAGAGGAACGAACGATTACCCAAGATATGTTGATAGTAGCTCTGGATAGTGAAAATGAAGATAATCCTCTTGCTCCCAAGTCACTTCTTCCACTGTGTGGTTACTCCATTGCACCTTATAGATTTTTTGGGTTCGATTTCGGGTCTCACGGGTCTTTTCATCGATAATCTTGACGGGTCGCTCGACATATGTGAGATCGGGCTGCAGTGCCCCAATGTCTTCTGTGTAGATTAGAGACGGAGTTTTGAGACATTTACGCAGCTGGGAGATGTGAAAAATATTGTGCACTCCGGATAATGATGTAGGCAGCTGCAGGCGATATGCAACAGCTCCACATTTCTCAATGATGGGAAAGGGACCGATGAATCGTGGAGCTAGTTTGCCCTTGACCCCAAAATGATGCACCCCTTTCATGGGTGACACACGTAGGTACACGTGGTCCCCGACCTCAAATTCAAGCGGTCGGAGACGCTTGTCCGAGTAGCTATTTTGTCTTGCTTTCGCAGCCCGGAGATTGGCTTGGATGTTTCTTACTTGTTCTTCAGCCTCCTTCACAAGATCAACCCCAAATATAACTCTTTCGCCAGACTCACACCAATTTAATGGAGTCCGACACTTGCGGCCATAGAGAGCTTCATAAGGGGTCATTCTGATACTTTCTTGATAACTATTGTTATATGAGAACTCTGCTAATGGTAAGTGATTATCCCAATTCTTACCATGAACGAGAGCACAAGATCGAAGCATATCTTCTAAGATTTGATTAACCCTCTCGGTTTGGCCATCCGTTTGAGGGTGGTATGCAGATCCTCGAATGAGCTTAGTACCAAGTGATTCTTGCAACTGTTCCCAGAACCGCGATACGAAAGGCCCCCTCTGTCGGACACAATGGTTCGGGGAATTCCATGGAGGCATACAATTCGAGATATGTACAATTCCGCATATTTCTTTACTCTATATCGTTTATTTACTGGAATGAAATGAGCTGACTTGGTGAGACGGTCTACAATCACCCATATGGAATCATGTTTGCGGAAGGTGAGAGGTAGTCCGACGATGAAATCCATACTAATATCATCCCACTTCCACTCCGGTACACTTAGTGGTTGCTATAACCCGACCTTCTTGATGTGGTCGGCCTTCACCCATCGACACACATCACACTCAGACACGTATCTTGCAATTTCTCTTTTCATACGGCTCCACCAAAACCTTCTTTTTAAGTCTTGGTACATTTTATTACTCCCCGGATGAATAGAGTATGTGGACATATGAGCCTCATATAGGATATTCTTTCTCAAATCAATATTCTTTGGCACCACAAGTCGGTCATTGAACCATACGACACCTTCCTCATCCTCCCGGAAGCATTTGGCTTCACCTTCCTTTATTCGTCTTTGAATATGAGAGATGCCCTTGTCACTCCTCTGAGCTGCCACAATTTCTTCTCTTATGGTTGGTACAAGAGCAAGGTTGTAGAGAGCTCCACGAGGAAGTACACGAATACTAGGTTCCGAATTTGCATCGGAAGTGATAGAGAGGTGATGAACATGAGACTTACGGCTTAGAGCATCGGCTACAACATTGGCCTTTCCCAGATGATAATGGATTTCTAGTTCATAATCTTTGATAAGTTCCAACCATCGTCGTTGTGTCATGTTGAGGTCCTTTTGAGTGAAGAACTATTTGAGACTTTTGTGATTAGAGTACACATAAACAAGGTTCCCGAGTAGATAATGGACCCATATTTTAAGACCAAGAACTACGGCGGCAAGCTCGAGATCATGAGTGGGATAGTGTTGCTCGTGCCTTCGAAGGTGACGAGAGGCGTAGGCGATCACCCTTCCATTTTGCATGAGCACGCAACCTAGTCCTGTGCCCGATGCATCACAATATACATCAAAGGGTTTAGAGATGTCCGGTTGAGCTAGAACTGGCGCGGTGGTGAGATGCTTTTTGAGAGTTTGAAAGGCTTGCTCACATTCATCACTCCAAGAATACTTCACGCCCTTCTTCAATAGCTCAGTCATAGGTTTGGAGATTTTTGAGAAGTTGGGAATGAACCTTCGGTAATATCCGGCTAATCCCAAAAAACTTCGGATTTCATGGACTGAGGTGGGAGAATTCCACTTGAGAACATCCCTCACTTTACTAGGATCTACGGAAATCCCTTCAGCGGAAATGATATGTCCAAGAAATGGGACCGATGTGAGCCAAAACTCACATTTGATAAATTTGGAATAAAGCTTGTGATCATGAAGGCGTAGGAGAACAATGCGAAGGTGTTGAGAATGTTCCTCCTCTGATTTAGAATACACAAGAATGTCGTCAATGAAGACCACGACAAACTTATCCTCCAACTCCGGCATGAAAACCAAATTCATGAGATACATGAAATAACCGGTGCATTAGTGAGTCCAAATGACATCACCAGATATTCGTATAGGCCATACCTAGTTGAGAAAGCCGTTTTTGGAACATCTTCGGGACGCATTTTGATTTGATGATACCCAGATCGGAGATCAATTTTGGAGAATACCTTGGCACGAATGAGTTGATCGAAGAGAATGTCGATGCGAGGTAGAGGATATTTTTTCTTGATGGTGATGACGTTTAGTGGGCGGTAGTCCACACATAGCCGTAATGACTCATCTTTCTTCTTGACAAATAAAGCTGGACAACCCCAAGGAGAAGAGCTTGGACGGATAAATCCATTCTCCATGAGCCCTTTGAGTTGCTCTTTCAACTTGGACGACTCATTAGGCGCCATTATATACGGTCTCCGTGAGATAGGAGTAGTTCCTGGTACCAACTCGATCTTGAACTCGACCTCTCGATCAGGTGGCATACCCGGAAGATCATCGGGGAAGGCATCGGAATATTCCCATACAACCGGGATGTCTTCAAGTCGAGCTCCTTCGATGTGATAGGCCGCTGAAATTTTATGAGAAGTTTCTGGAAGAGATATGAATTGAACGCCATGTTCGGGATAATTAGTCGGAGGGTACGCGACCCAACATTCAAAACAACCTTGTGTTGAGTCATCCAAGACATACCGAGTATGATATCTATCCCTTGACCTTCCAAGATCAAAATATTAGTAGGATAGACTTTATCATTCAAGAGAATTGGGGCCCTACGAACCATATGGTTTGCTGAAATTGTACCACCAGGAGAGTGAATAATAAAGGGAGAGCCCACTATGATTGTTGGCAATTGATGCCTTTGAGTGTAGGATTTTCTAATGAAACTATGAGTTGCTCCGGAATCGAAAAGAATGAGGGTGGGGTGACCAAAGACCGAGAACATACCCGCAAGTACCGGTTCTCCCTCAGGAATTTCCTCGGCTTCAACATAATTTACTCGTCCTGATTTTGAGGTGACTTTCCTTTCTGCAGCACTAGACGAGTTGGATCCCTGAGTGGACTGAGTGGCCGCAGTAGGACGTTTTGCCTGCCTGCAATCACGTGAGAAATGCTGGCTGCCCACAAGTATAGCACTACTAGCTCTGGCTTCTGGCGCCCTGAGGTGGACAATTTCCATTGGTGCCTTGCTGCTGCGGGTAAGCAGTAGGAATCATATGAATGGGCTGCTGGTGTTGTTGTGGCAAGTATTGTTGTTGGGGCTGAATTGATGAGTAGTTTGGCCGAAAAAATCGGACCTGTTGTGGTCTTGGCATTGCCTTGAATTTCTGCCCGGTCAGAGAGCGATAAACCAACCGGTATGTTGGTGTTGGTCCACTAGAGCTGCCACCACCGAATCCACTCTGAGAAATACTCCTCTTTTTCTTTTCAGCTTGATGAGTGCGGTGTGCCTCTTCTTGAATGATCGCTGCATTCACAAGGTCGAGGAAAGACCCACCATGGTGTAAGGCAAGCTTATCCCTCAACTTGGTGTTGAGACCACGGAAGAAGCATTCTCTTTTCTTGGCGTCAGTATTCACGTACTCCGGTGCATATTGGGCCAAGTGGTTAAACGCCTTCAAGTATTCAAGTGCACTCTTGCTCCCTTGCTTTAGCTTGAGAAATTCTTGAAGCTTCTTTTGCATAACACCCCTAGGGATGTGATGGGCATGGAAAGATTCGTGAAATTCAGCCCAAGTCACTTGATGACTGGCGGGGACCGTGGCCATATAGTTCGTCCACCAAGCTCCCGCCGAACCATGGAGTTGTTGTGCTGCAAAGAGTGTCTTTTGGACTTCGGAGCATTGGAGAAGACCAAACTTTGACTCAGTAGTTCTCAACCAGTTGTCCGCTTCAAGTGGTTCATCTGCCTCGATGAACACGGGCGGGTGAGTTGCGAGAAAGTCGGCATAGGTGCTCCCTTGAGGTTGACGAGGAGCACCCTCATGACGACGCCCTATATCAGTGTTCTGCACAAGAGCACGGAGAAGTTCCGTGTTCTCTTGATGCGATCCCAACATAGTCAGAATCGCCTCCGCCAAGGTGGGTGGCGGCGGCGGCGGTGGCTCCTGCTGGGGCTGCTGTTGCTCTCCTTGTGGCTGTTGTTGCCTCTGCTCATGTGGTTGATATGACTGCTGTCTCTGCTGTGAGGACTGTGGCTGTTGCGATTGATGTGGCGGCAGCTGCTGCGAAGAGTCATCATCACCGCCGCTAGTGCCAATGAGCTCGTTCACGGAACGCATACGAGGCATTCTGTATAAGAAATGATGAACACATGGTTAATTTCTAAGATTTGTCCTATAATAAGCATCTCTCAAAAATTAATAGCCATAGTAAGCACATCACATCTATACGGGCAGCAACAACTTCGCATTAGCATGGTGAACCTGGGTACAAGATGATATTACAACTCATATCAGCCCAAGGGTACACCACACGATGACCACTTACAAAAGCACCATCACACTAATAGCCACATCATCATACTAGCATGAGAAATATTAGCACCAGGTAGCATCACATCTAAATTTCTCATGACTACACAACACGATGACTAGTTTCCAAAAGCACCCATACGTAGCCCACAAAATTCCGCGGCTATGCATACATCGCGTTGTACAAAAGTGGCCGTCCTACTACGTGGCATATATATATATATATATATATATATATATATATATATATATATATATATATATATATATGCACAATGACACACGAACATGAAGTCTACTCGTTCGGCGGTCCTCCCTCCTCCGGGGCCGGCGCGATGGGAGGAGTAGCTGGCTGCCCATGCACGAGGGGTATCTCTATGGCATCAGTCGCATCACCCGGCTGCGGGTGATTGGCTAGAAACTCCGCCAAGTCGTCTTGGGCAGCTATTATCTCTCCCTCAAAGAACTCAGCATCAAACTGATTGTTATCACGTTCAATGGTGAGCTCTTCGATTATTTCATCCTTCTGATGAATTACCATCTCCTTCTCTTGAATTTCCATGTTCTTTTGATGGATCACCGCGTCTTTTTGCAGCAACGCGGCCTGGCACGCCTGTAGGCGCTGCCTGAAACCATCCTTCTGATCCTCCAACACCTCCATCAAAGCCTCAACATCCTTCCCCTGCATGTAGGATGCCCTCACCGACTCCATCATCATGAGGTTATGTGTTGCTTGGGCTTGACACAGGGAGTAGATGTAGGTGGCGTAGTCGCTTAACACTTCGACACGTGGGTCGTAGTGTGGGTGCGTCCAGTTCTGCACCATAAGTCGGCGATGCATCCACACAAAGCTTGAGGAGTTGCGAAGGGGAAGAAGAGCATAGGGGGTGCTCTCCACGTCCACCGCATGGAGCTCGCAGAAGATAGTCATCGCCTTTTGAGCAGCTAGCTCATAGGCAATCTCCAAGTTTGGTGCAGCCACCTCCACCGTGAAGGGTGCCCATCCCGGAGGATAAGGTCCTTCACACACGCACACTTTCATGGAATACGAGGGTTGCCCATGCTCATCTATCTCCTGCCCCATATATGCGGGTGGCTCGATGTAGCCAAAGGTTCGAAGGATATTCCAAAACATGAGGGGAAGTCCGGGACAATGGAGTCGTTCGGACATGAACCATCCATTGTCGAATCTCACCATGTCATTGGCCATCTGTGGAAAGAATTTTGAAAAAGACATCAAAACTTGATTTCCACAAATATTTTTTAAGTGACATAAGCACAATAAGACTTAAGAAGTCTAGTGTTAGTCACAAGCAAGCCCGACAGCTCAAGGTGAAAACGGATGACTCTTTTACTGTACGCAGAACCGTGAGTCCCAGATCATCAGTTTAAGGTGACTTAAGAGCATTATATGAGTTCGAGGTGGACATCAAAGTTAAAGGCAACTTAAACACATTTTATACAATTTATAATACACGCTAAGATCATATAATGGTCAGAAGTTATGAAATTCCAAGTTTGACAGCTAATCTGAAAATTTCCAACAGCAGGTTGTCCATTGAGGTACCTGACTTCATGGTCATTTTCCAGACAGTTCTGATTACAATCTACAAATACTCAAAACTACAAAGTTGTAGAGTATCTCACATGCTTTCCGTCGATGTATGTTATGACCCCAATTTAGTTTCTACAAGTAAATATGGCCAAAATACAGGAATATCCAGAGGCACTTTCCTCAGTGCTGATTCTGGAACAGTCTGTAGAAATGGGGCATTTCAACCAACTTGGGATGGAGTTCTGTTTTTGACATCAACATAAGAGTTGAAAATTACTTTCATACCTTTCCAACAATATACAACACACCCCTGTAGGTTAAACGCATTATAAGTTGTGCTCTGTTAAAGTCGGACTAAAAATCTGTTACGAAAACGAATTTCACCCTATTTTCATAAGCATAAAACAGCGGCAACCAAGGTGGTCCCCTTTAAAAAAATATATAATAAGGTATTAGAAGGTCGAATACTTTTTCTAGTATCAAGGTCCATGAGAAGGTTTGAGGCTCGGACTGGTTGTTTAGGCCCAATTTGGTAAAAGACTCGATTTTTAATACCATTGATAATATATGCATATTATAGTTTTTTTTTCACATAATGGTAATGATGCATGTAGGGAGGTTCACGATTTATAAATAAATATGTCGGTACTACGTGTCTCTCAAAATAAAAATTCTAGACCAGATTATACCCGGTATACGCATATCGGTGGCACTTAATCGGTCTCTCACACACGCATTCTATATGTACTACCGTAGTTAGCGTACCTGCGGAAGATGGATCACATCAACAGATTCTTCACCTCAACTCCTAAAAAAACTATTAAACATATGATAAACATTACATAAAACTCATAGGCGAATGAAGACCCAAAAACAATCCATAAAACAACATCCACGAACAACCAAATAAGGTCACCCTCACAACCTAATCATACTAAAATAGCACCAACAGTAAAATAAGTAAACACCAAAAAATAAATTCATCAATCAACCTAATTTACCTTCCTACTCTAATCATATCCATAGTTGCAAGTATGAAAATAATGTTAGCTTTGCCACCTTCCATATATTATATTAACTTCCTTATGTGGGCTTAATACTAATCCTCATCGTAATGTTTTATTTTCAAAAATAAGTCACTTAAAATATGCAATTGTTCTCGACCTGCTCTGTGACGGCCGGTTGCCCGAAAGCAAACGATACAATCACGCCACATGATCTTTGCACGGAATGGTGACACGTGATGCATCACCGTCAATTGCATATACTAGCGACATAATTTAAAAACAACATACATAAAGTTTTAAAGTGACGTACATAGGTTAAACGTTGCAAAATACATGAAAGTAGCAAAATACGAGTACTAATCGAGTATTCTCTCATAAAGACATTTAGCAAAACAGCGCGCCTTAGCCCAATGGCACGCCGTACTAGCAACACACAAATCAAGCCGGCGGCGACTCAGGCTCCCATTGTGCCACCCATCCCTCGGGCGGTGGTGCAATCTTAGGGACGCCCTCATATGCATCATGCTCATAAAGGAGGGACTCATCTGAAAAATAGGATCAACAAACCGGTAAGCTACTAAGCTTAGCAAGACTTACCCGATAAAATAATTTCTAGACCATACTAGTATGCAAGGCTCAAGTGCTTCTTTCAAAGGGTAGTGGATAGCTTAAAAGCATTATCATTAGGAGGGTGGTCATATTTTAGCCTCAAGTTAACAATTAATAGAAGTGTAAACTTAATTAGCAACTATAACTAAACATACAAGGGTGCAAGAAAATTTAGAATTTATATTTACACAATCATCAAATCTCGATATTATGCCAGTTGTTACTACGCGACGATGACTTAAACAAGCGGACTCAATTTTACCGCGAGTGAACAGCGATTCGAACCAATGATTTTATTCTGCAGAACATAACCCAGAAAAATGACACATACGCACTTTTGTAGACGCACGACGCGCTCACTCAAGTCGTATGTGGCAACCTTTCCCGCTTCGCCCAATGCCGAAAAAAGGTGACCGGCCCGGACAAAGGGTTCCTCACGTGATGTCCAAGACATACCCCGTGTAGGATTACCTATTGTCCTCTCAATGTCTGACCAAGGTCGGTCGCAGGATCGTTCGACACGAGGTTCCATGGTACGTCGGTTTACTAGTTCCCATAATACTAGCATCCTTCCGGTATAAAATCAATACTTGTTCAAGGGGCCGACTATGACACGGTCCTCAATCGACACGAGCAGCCTATGCAGACGACACCCATGTGCCCCTGCCCTACATGCTCGCTCGGTCTTAAACTTCATTAAAGGATGATTGATCCACATAAACCCTCATGTGGATGCCACACCCCCATGAGTAGTCCCCACTTACTCATTCCTAGTGGTAGAACCTAGTGATTAGCGTAGCATGGGTAGGTTCTAAATCCCATTCAGACCCAAAGCTTTATGGTCATGCAAATAGGTTTCATACAACACCTAAACGTAATGCACGTAAAACAAATAAAACAACCGAACTCATGAGATTATATAAAAGGACTCAATCCAAGGATTATGAGTAAAATCGGGGCTTGTCTTGCTCTATGTTAGTGCTTAAGTTAAGGTTCAGCTGAGCTTCCTCCTCCTCTTGTCGTACCTCCTCGAGCTCCTCGGTTCCTAATTTATGCCATGCATGCAAAAAGAAAATCAACCGCTAATAGGTGCATAAAGGTGTAATTGTGATTAAGATGAATCTAATAATTAACTTAGTGTGGCTCGAGAGTTTTTAGCAATATGATGATCAACTATAGCAACTGGTAATAAAGTTTGAGAAATAACATGCATATACTTTCTCACTTTAGTGTTTATGTGGCCTTTTTGCAAATTATAGAACTAAAAATAGTTTTACATTCGAAATGGAGCTGGAATTTTTATGACAATCTTCTGGTATTATGACAAGGGTTCTTGCAAACTTTGAGGTCAAACCACTTAAGTCTGGACCCACAGTAAAAATAATAAGCAAATATAACTTATTATGCCACCGCTGCAATGAGTAAAGTTCTGAAAGAGCAATGAAGTTGACATTTTTATGGTGGTCTATAATATATAGGTGGAGCATTCTGGCAAAATTTGGTCTTAATCAAAGCAATATAGGGCCCACAATTGGGATAATAGTGTTTAGAGAAATTAAATCACCCAGAAAATTGTACAGGCTTTCATGACAGAGAAAGGACACAACCGTGTATAGGAGGTTTTTGTGGACTCAACAAAATTGGTTTCACAATGTTTGGAGTCCCCTACATGAAGTTATGAATTTTTGAAGTTTAGCTATTTTCGGGGGGGGGGGGGGGGGAATTCCGGGCTGAAAATCAAATAGAGGAGGGGTCCACTGGCAGGCTTCTTCAACCTCTAGCCAGGGCGCGCGCCTCTACAGGGAGCTTGCCGGCGTGGCTTGCCCAGGGCCGGCGACGGCCTCCCCTTGGCTGAGCCAATTTACCTGGGGGGTTTTGGGGGTCACCGGACTCGAATTTGGGGTCAGATTTGGCTCACGGCGACCGGAACGGGCTGGCGGCAGTGGCAGTGAAACCCTAACTCCGGCGATGGCGCATTGGGCGAGGTGAGCAGGGGAAAACTCGCTGGACGTCCCTAGGGTTTTGTGGAACAGCAAGCATTGCCGACATGGACCAAAATCGGGGCGGCAAATCACGGATACGAGGGCACACCGTGCAGCCATGGCTGCTCCCATTGGCGGCGACGAAAACTCAAATCCCAGTCTGCAGAACCAATTTCTCACCCTGTGGTTGGCTCTAGGAGCTGCGCCAGGCTCTCTAGAAGCTAGAGCTAGACCACAACGGGGATTGATTGAACGGTGGGGGAATATTCAACCGTTTTCCCGGGGAGTTTGCCAGCGGCCAAAAATGGGAAAAATAAGGGGAAGTTGGAAACACTCACAGATGAAGAAATTGGAGGGGAGCTGGGGCTTCGGCATGCAAAGACGCACCTCCTGCGAGTCTTGGCGCAGTGAAACACGACGGCGACGGGGATGAGCTTGGTGGCGGATGCTATGGTGGTGGGTGCGTGAAGAACCAACACAATGGAGTGAGTAGGAGGAAGAGGAGCACTGGGCGAGTTTAAGGCCCGGCTGCTCCGTCGCTAGCGCGCATGGCACGCGTGGTGCCGTGGCAGGCATGCAACAGCGCAGCGCTCGCTCGAGGATGGCAGGGGAGAAGGAATAGCACATTGACACGTGGGACCCGCAGCCTTCTCAATTTCTTTGAATTTCAAACACGCACTAACTTCCTAATTCGAAAATAAATACCTAGAGGCTTCCAAAAATTATAAAAATTTGCAGAGTGATTCTACTCAATAAAATCTTCATTTAGGTGCAATCAGATTTTAATTTACCCAAGCAAAATTTGAATTATGGATTTTTTCTCCCAAACAATTATTTAAATCATAGTTTGCAGAAACTACATCATATTTCAGATTAGAGATTTTTTTACATGCCTAGAGTGAGCGTCATTTCATGTGAAGAATTGAGTTCAGGTCATCGAGTGTAAAATCTTTTATTTCACATCACTTTTGATGAGTTGGATCAAATTCAAATTTAGAATTAACTTCTGAACCTTCAAATGATTTTGTGTCATCATAAATATGAATTGTTACAGCTAGGAGCACGAGCCCTCAAGCAATGGCGTCTCTAACGAGGTTCAACTGGTCCTCACTCTGTCGCATATGCTCCTCTGACAACGGTGGCTCCCACAACGAGGCACATCTGGGGTCCGGTCATGACAGGGGTCCACTACAACCCGGAGAACTGTCGGGATCAAGACAAGATCTCAAGTTGTTCGAGAGAGGGAGAACACATGCGAACACCAGGATAAACGCACTGCTAGTTCGGAGGCAACTAACTCTCCGTTATTTTCATTCTTTCAATGATATAGCAACTGAACAACACAAGAGATGGGATCATGCATCTTCCACACCCGGCACATTCGGCATGTACGCCCATGCAGCTGCATGCATCGCCATTCAGACGTCAATCAAGTCGCACGACACGCTCCTGGACAAACCAGCGTCCAACTGAGCCCACACACACACAAACCAACGTGTCAACACACGTTTTACAGCTCAAACACAAAGTACTTCTAGACATAAGACTCCTAGACTCATCCCTGACATACACACGAGACTTATTCTCAACAAATCTCCTTCTAAGTCTTGTTGTGTCGAGTTCCCACATCAACAATCCCAATTCTAGTCCGAAGCTCCAGAAATTTTGTCTTACCAAGTGGCTTGTTAGGTTCTCACTTACGTGATCTTCGCTTCTGATAAACTCTACTTTGATCTTCTTCTGTTCTGCCAGATCACGTACCAAATGGCACTTAACTTCAATATGCTTGCTATGTCCATGCATCACCGGATTTTTGATCAGAGATATAGCCGACTTGTTATCCACTTTCAGCTTTGGTGTACAGACTTCTGAACCCTATATTTCTCCTAATACCCGAGCAAGCTATACTCCCTGACATGCTGCATTTGCGGCCGCAATATACTCGGCCTCACAACTTGATTGTGCCACAACCTTTTGTTCCGTTGATTGCCATGTTATCGGGCTGTCGGCTAAGAAAAACACAACTCCAGTAGTGCTCTTTCCTGAGTCAACATCCCCAGCATAGTCGCTATCACTGAAACCCATCAGGTCTATTTTCTCCTCCTTCTTCCGGTAAAATAAACCCCAATCTTTTGTTCCTTCAATATACCTCAAGATGTGTTTTACTGCTGCCATATGATCTTGCCTTGGATCTTCAAGAAATCTGCTCAGATATCCGACTGAAAACGCCAAGTCCGGACGTGTATTCACTAAATATTTCAGACTTCCCACTATACTTCGGTATAAAGTTGAATCAACAGGGGGTTCTGTGCTCTCCTTGCTCAACTTCAGCCGAGCTGCCATTGGAACTTGGCATGAGTTACACCCGATCATTCCACTTCTTTCAAGTATTTTCACAGCATATATTCCTTGACTCATAGAAATTCCCTCATTGTTTTGTTTTACCTCAATACCCAAATAATAGTGGAGAAGACCCAGATCACTCATCTTGAAGACCTTGGCCATCTGTACCTTGAAGTTCTTGATATCATTATTGTTCTGCCCAGTAATTATCAAATCATCAACATAAACTCCCACAACCAACTGATGACCATCTTCATGCCTAGTGTATATGGCATGTTCAGACACACTCTTCTTGAACCCGAATGATATTAAAGTATCATTCAACTTTTCATTACATGCACGCGGTGCCTGATGTAGCCCATAGAGTGCTTTTCTCAACTTGAACACCTTGTGCTCATTTCCTGGACACTTGAAACCTTCCGTCTGTTGCACATATACTTCCTCATGAAGATCTCCATTCAAAAAAGTGGATTTCACATCCATATGGTGCAACTCCCAACCTCTGTGTGCAGCAAGTGCAATGAGCATACGCACTGTATCCAGATGTGCCACAGGCGCGAAAACTTCATCGTAGTCAATCCCAGATTTTTGAGCATACCACTTAACAACTAAGCGAGCCTTGTGCCTTACCACTGCTCCAAGTTCATTTCTTTTCAGTTTGAAAACCCACTTCAAACTGATTGCTCGTCGCCCTTGGCGTAAGTCTACAAGCAACCAAGTATTATTTTCTTCTATCGAGTCCAGTTCTTCCTTCATAGCTTTTCTTCAGCATGGATGATCATATGCCTGAGAGAAGGAGATTGGTTCACATGAATCTTCCGTACTTTGCTCTCTAGCCGTCAATGCACGTGGTACATGGCCAAGTGGTTGTGTTTCCCTCATAATGTCATCCATTTTCCTGAACCTCAAAGGTACTGCTTCATCATGATCAACATCCAGATGTTCATAACAGCCGCTGGGTGGTGTAGCATACTCCCTGTCTTGCTCATAGTCCCTCAGATCCACTCCCGGTGAAGCTAACTGTGGTGACATAAGACCATCATCCAGGACTTCAACAACCTCCTCCTGATTTCTAACCCTCACACCTAAGGGCTGCTGCTGCCTCAGATTGTATTCCACAGTGAATATATCATCACTTCGATCATCTTGCTGTTGCATATGATCATTCTCCCAGTTCCACTGAGCTTCTTCATCGAAAATCACATCTCGGGACACATGTACTCGTCTCTTGACCGGGTCATAAACTCGGTAGGCTTTTGATCCACGTTCATATCCTATGAAAATCATCTTGCGCCCTCGATCCTCCAGCTTCCTGAGATGAGGTGTCGTGTTCCAGACAAAAACAATACATCCGAACACTCTTAGATAATGAACTGCTGTCTTTCTCCCAAACCATTCCTCCAATGGAGTCATACCGGTCACACTCCTTGTTGAGCACCTGTTTAGTACATATACGGCTGTTACCACTGCCTCTCCCCATAACCAACCCGGCAGGTTCTTGGCTTTGAGCATGCTCCTGGCTGCAGCAACAACGGTGCCATTTCGGCATTCCACAACACCATTTTGTTGTGGGCAGTAAGGCATCGAGTGTTGACGATGAACCCCCTCTTTGGCACAATACTCAGCGAACTCATGAGATGTAAACTCTCCTCCGTTATCAGTCCGAAGTGTGCCGAGTTTCAGGCCAGACTCACTCTCTGCTTCAGCTTTGAAAAACTTGATCGCCTCGGCTGCACAATCCTTGGTTGGCATCGGTTTTATCCACATGTATCTGCTCCGATCATCTACTAACAGAAAGAAATACTTACTCCCACTCGGCGTGGTAGGGATGATCAGACCGCACAGGTCACCATGTACCAGCTCTAATGGCCGTTCAACACGATATTCACTTTGATCCGGGAATGTCAACCTTCTCTGCTTTCCGACAAGACGTGCTTCACAGAGATGATCAACTTGTCTATCTCAGGCAAACCTCGAACATATTCCTCCCGAGCCATCTTATTCAGAGAAGCCACATTCACATGCCCAAACCGTGCATGCCACCTCCAAGCTTCTTTGTTTGCTTTCATCACAAGACAGTCTGCTTGCACCAACGGCAGATGCAGTATGAACAGCCGATTTGGCATACGATCAACTCTTGCCAACAGTCTACCTCTTGGCTCATAGATCTTCATTGACCCGCTCTTGATTTCCACCATGTAGCCCTCTTCCTCCAACTGGCCGATGCTCATAATATTTGTAGTCAGTCGAGGAATATAGTAAACCCCGGTGAACTCCCTGCGCTCTCCATTCTTACAAGTGAACATGATTGTCCCCTTTTCCTTCTGTTTTGGCCATGGAGTCATCACCGAAACGAACTGAACCTGCAATACTCCTGTCCAGCTCCACAAACACCTCTCTACGCCCAGACATATGATTCATAGCGCCCGTGTCCATGATTCACGCTTCCTTCTCCCGTCGCTCTGTGTCTTGGAGATGTACCAACGCCCGTTCCTCCAAAGTTTCCGGCATCTCCTGCTCCTTCACTCCTCCCTTCACCGAGCCTGTTGATTGATGATCCAAATTCTAATGAAGATAAAAGAGGCAGGATTTCCGTAGTGAAGCGGAGGAAATCTGCCCATATGGTGGGCTGCGCAGCAGCCAAGGCCCGCTCGGGACGCCGGGGGGGGGGGGGGTGCGGGGGATCCCCCCCCCCCCCCCCCCCCCGCGGTATGGATCGTCTAGGGTTAGGACTCTAAGTCGCCACCTATAAATATCCCTTGTGAGCCGCCGAGAGAGGCATGAAAAAAGGATTGTAATCTCCCACGATTATAAACCTCCTGATATAGTGATATTTGCCGACCGGCGCCCGTGGTTTTTCCCCTTCGACTTGGAGGGGTTTTCCATGTTAAAATCTGTGTTTCCTCTATTTCGATCTACACTTTCTTGTCGTCTGATTCTAACAAGTGGTATCAGAGCCAGAGTTTTGATCCCCTGTTCTAGGGTTCGTGCCGCCAGGCACATGGCATCAACGACGATGAAGTATGATCTTCCGCTGTTGGATTTCAACACAAGATTTTCACTGTGGCAAGTGAAGATGCGGGCAGTGCTAGCGCATCATGATCTAGATGAAGCCCTTGAGGGTTTCAGGAAGAACCAGAATGAGTGGACGACCGAAGAGAAAAGAAAAGATCGTAAGGCCTTATCTCAGATCCATCTACAACTTTTGAACAATGTTTTGCAGGAGTGCTTGGAGGAGCAAACCGCTGCCGCGGTTTGGTTGAAGCTAGAATCAATCTGCATGTCGAAAGATCTAACTAGCAAGATGCACATCAAGATGAAGTTGTTCACGCACAAGTTGCAGGAAGGTGGATCTGTTCTCACACACATATCTGTGTTCAAGGAGATCGTTGCTGATCTGTTATCAATGGAGGTAAAATTTGAAGATGAAGACCTGACTCTTCTTCTCCTCTATTCACTTCCACCTTCATATGCAAACTTTCGAGATACTATTCTATATAGTCGTGATACTCTAACCGTGGCCGAGGTCTATGAGGCTTTGACAGCAAAAGAAAAGATGAAACAGATGGTAAACTCGGAAGATGCTGGTCATTCTAACGGAGAGGCATTGAATGTTCGTGGCTGAAGTGAACAAAAAAATCAAATTCAGGAAATAAAGGTAACGGCAAGAAAAATCAAAGAAGTCATTCCAAGTCCAGGGACGACGAGATGATAAATTCTGCCGGTACTGCAAGAAGGACAATCATGTCATCAATGATTGTTGGAAGCTGCAGAACAAAGAAAAGAGAAACGGAAAAAAGGGTAAGCCTGAAGGTAGTGCCTCCGTTGTCTCTGATGAAAATTCTGATAATGATACCGTACTCATTGCATTTGCCGGATGTGTGACTGAAGATGCTCAATGGATACTTGATTCTGCTTGCTCATATCATGTCTGCACTAACAGAGATCTTTTTAGTGTTTATGAGCCTATACAGAAAGGTGGCATCGTGAGGATGGGTGACAACACGGCATGTGAGGTCACAGGTATTGGTACTGTTCAAATCAGAATGTTTGATGGGATTGTACGAACATTAACAGAAGTACGGCATGTCCCAACCATGTCCAGGACTCTCATCTCTCGTAGTACCCTCGACGTGAAAGGGTACAAATATTCCGCTGAAGGTGGAGTTTTGAAGGTAACCAAAGGTTCTATCATTGTCATGAAAGGTGATTTAAAAGCTGCCAACTTATATGTGCTTCGAGGTAGTACATTTACTGCTAATGCCATGGTTGCTCTTGATCAGTCTAATACCACAAAAATTTGGCATATGCGTCTTGGGCATATGAGTGCACTTGGTTTGGCAGAATTAAGCAAAAGGGGCCTACTTGAAGGTTGCAAGGCAGAATCACTTGACTTTTATGAGCATTGTGTGTTTGGTAAGCATAAAAGAGTCAAGTTCAATACTGCTATCTATAATACTAAAGGTATTGTTGATTATGTGCATGTTGATTTATGGGGTCCTTCTCGAAAAACATCTCATGGTGGTGCTAGTTACATGTTAGCTATTATTGATGATTACTCACATCGAGTTTGGCCATATTTTTTGAAGCATAAATCAGATGCATTTCAGTCATTCAAAGAGTGGAAGGTTATGGTTGAAAAGCAAACAGAAAGGAAGGTAAAAATTCTAAGAACTGATAATGGCATGGAGTTCTGTTCTAGTGCATTTAAATATTATTACAGGAAGGAAGAAATTTTGAGGCACCATACAATTTCATACACTCCTCAACAAAACGGTGTTGCGGAACGCATGAACAGAACAATAATTTCAAAGGCCCGTTGTATGCTTTCCAATTCGGGTTTAAGTAGAAAATTCTGGGCAGAAGCTGCTTCCACGGCGTGCTACTTAATAAACCGTTCTCCTTCCACAAGTATTGATAAGAAAACTCCAATCGAGGTATGGTCTGACTCTCCTTGTGACTACTATAAATTGAGAGTTTTTGGCTGCACTGCTTATGCACATGTTGATAATGGAAAACTTGAGCTTAGAGCTATCAAGTGCATTTTCTTGGGTTGTGGTACTGGTGTCAAAGCTTATAAATTATGGGATACAGAAAAACAGAAGGCATTTTATAGTAGAAATGTTGTATTCAATGAGTGTACTATGTTCACAAATGACTTGGCTACCAATTCTAATAACTAGAAACCTGAGACTATCAGCGTGCAGGTGGAGCTAGTTAATGATGATGTTGCTGCTCCAAGTCAAAGTGTTGTTGATGTTCACCCTGCTACTGAAGATTTGTCTCCTGCTACACATTCCTCACCTATTGTGCAACCACCATAGGAGTCTTTCGCCGAAGCTCGGCCTCGGAGGGAGACTGTTCGCCCAACAAGGTGGATTGAAGAATGCAATGTTGCTTTTGCCTTGAGTGTTGCAGAAGAAATTGAAGGTGTTCATGAGCCTTCAAATTATACAGAAGCTATCTTATCTACTGATAGTACAAAGTGAATTGGTGCAATACATGATGAGATGGAGTCACTTCAGAAAAATGGTACCTGGGAAATTGTTCCTTTTCCCACTAGCAAGAAGCCTGTTAAGTGCAAGTGAATTTATAAAAGAAAAGAAGGAATGACTCCAAATGAACCTGCAAGGTATAAAGCAAGGTTAGTTGCTAAAGGATTTAGTCAAATTCCAGGTATTGATTATACTGATGTCTATTCTCCAGTTGTGAAGCACATCTCTATTCGTACTTTCCTCAGTATTGTTGCTATGCATGATTATGAGCTTGAGCAGCTAGATGTGAAAACCGCTTTTTTACATGGAGACTTGGAGGAGGACATTTACATGGACCAGCCTGAGGGGTTCATTGTCCCTGGAAAAGAAGATTATGTCTGTAAGTTGAAGAAGTCATTATATGGCTTGAAGCAATCTCCAAGGCAGTGGTATAAGAGGTTTGATTCTTTTATGATTTCAAATGGCTTTGCTAGATTTTAGTTTGATAGTTGTGTATACATTAAAGTTGTCGATGGATCACCCATATACCTATTGCTATATGTCGATGATATGTTGATTGCTGCCAAGAGCAAGAAAGAAGTGACTACTTTAAAGGCACGCTTGAGTAGTACATTTGATATGAAGGATCTTGGTGCTGCTAAGAAAATCCTTGGCATGGAGATAATGAGGGATAGGAAATCCGGGCTTCTCTATTTGAGTCAGAAAAATTATATTGAAAAGGTCCTTCACCGCTTCGACATGGATAATGCTAAACCTGTGAGTACACCGTTGGCCCCTCAAGTTGTCTATTTCTCAGTGTGCAGGAATTGATGATGAAATTGAGTATATGTCAAAAGTTCCATACTATAGTGCTGTTAGGTCTCTCATGTATGCTATGAGGTCTTGACTTATCACATGCTATGAGCGTTGTTAGCAGATACATGTCTAACCCTGGCAAAGAACACTGGAAGGCAGTGCGATGGATTTTTAGGTATTTGCGTGGTTCTTCTAGTGCTTGTTTGTGTTTTGGAAGGACTAGAGATGGTCTTATTGGCTATGTTGATGCTGATTATGCTGCTGATTTAGACAAGAGAAGGTCTCTCACAGGATATGTTTTCACTGTTGGGGGTTGTGATGTGAGTTGGAAAGCTTGTTTACAAGCTACAGTTGCCTTGTATACTACAAAGGCAGAATATATGGCTATCTCAGAGGAATGTAAGGAGGCAATTTGGTTGAAAGGTCTGTATTCTGAACTTTGTGGATCTCAGTCTTGTATCACCTTACATTGTGATAGTCAAAGTGCCATATATCTTACCAAAGATGTTATGTTTCACGAGAGGACCAAACATATTGATATCATGTATCACTTTGTGCGAGATACCATTGATCAAGGCACTATCAAAATTTGCAAAATCAGCACTCATGATAATCCTGCAGATATGATGACAAAACCTGTTCCCATTGCTAAGTTTGGTTGGTATTACTAACTAGCCCCAGTGGCTTTTGGCACCGGCAGTTGAATTGTTCATTGAGATGGAGGATTACTATTTTAAAGCTACAAGAAGGAATTTGTCTCAAGGTGGAGTTTGTTGACTGATGATCCAAATTCTAATGAAGATAAAAGAGGCAGGATTTCTGTAGCGAAGCGGAGGAAATCTGCCCATATGGTGGGCTGCGCAGCAGCCAAGGCCCGCTCGGGACGCCGGGGGGGTGCGGGGGGGGGGGGGGTTCCCCCCGCGGTATGGATTGTCTAGGGTTAGGACTCTAAGTCGACACCTATAAATATCCCTTGTGAGGCGCCCGTGGTTTTTTCCCCTTCGACTTGGAGGGGTTTTCCACGTTAAAATCTGTGTCTCCTCTATTTCGATCTACACTTTCTTGTCGTTTGATTCTAACAGAGCCATCTTGTGTCATTTCAGCAGACACCAATGGAGACGACTTGACAACAAGAAGAGAGGCCTCCTCCTCCTTCTCGTGCACTACATGAGCTTGCTCTTTCTTTGGTTTCACTCGACAATCCCGAGCCCAATGCCCCAACTTACCACACCTTCTGCACTCGTCCCTACTGTGGTTGTTGGACGCACCAGGAAATGATCCACCATCATTTCTATGGCCTCGACCACGGCCTCGCCTTCCTACACCACGGCGACCCCCGCCGATACGACTACTTTCTCCATAAAAACGTCCGGCTTCACGCTTCCTCTGCCTTGCCAGCCACTCCTCTTCCGTGAGATAGAGTTTCCCGTCGTGCTGCATCACCGATGGCAAATCTTCGAAGGCATCTTCGGCAGCTTTGAGTCTCCTGGTCAGATCGGCCACTGTGAGTGTTGACACGTCGAGCAATGTGGTAATCGCTACTACAACTTGCCAAAATCGCTGAGGGACACTCCGGATCATTTTTTCAACCACTTGAGTCTCCGTAATCTTATCACCAAGAGTTGTAAGAGTTGATGCCATACCAGTGAGTCGAAGTGCAAAATCCTACACGGATTCCCCTTCTTTGAACATCACAGCGTCGAACTGCCGACACAAATTCTGAGTCGATGTCTTCCTGACCCGGTCGTCTCCGATGCGCATCGTGGCAATGGCATCCCATGCCTCCTTCGCCGTGTCTTTATCTGCGATCACCGGCCACAACTCCGGCGGAACCGCACTGCACAGCGCATCCAATGCCTGCATGTCTTCGTGCTGCTCCACTTTCTGGTTTCAATCGCCTCCCAAAGCATTCTAGCCTTGAGTTTCACCTTCATAAGCAGGGCCCAATCCGAATAATTCATCTTCGTGAGCATGGGAAAGGAAGTTCCCCCGCTCACCTCTCGGATCACACGCTGGACCGAGCTGCTCCCCTCTTCGGCGTCCCCTTCCTTTGACGTCGCTCCATCTCCTTTGCCTCCAATATTCCCCATCAGACCTTCTGCTTCTCACGCGGACACGATGCCAGCGACAAACCCCTTGCCGCGATTGCTGCCCAGCCCGTAGCCGGCTCTGATGCTAATTGTCGGGATCAAAACAAGATCTCAAGTTGACCGAGAGAGGGAGAACACACACGAACACCAGGATGAACGGACTGCTAGTTTGGAGGCAACAACTCTCCGTTATTTTCATTCTTTCAATGATATAGCAACTGAAAACGCAAGAGATGGGATCGTGCATCTCCCACACCCGGCACATTCGGCATGTACGCCCATGCAGTTGCATGCATCGCCATGCAGACGTCGATCAAGTCGCACGACACGCTCCTGGACAAACCAGCGTCCAACCGAGCCCACACACACACAAACCAACGTGTCAACACACGTTTACAGCTGAAACACAAAGTACTTCTAGACATAAGACTCCTAAACTCATCCCTGACATACACACGAGACTTATTCTCAACAAGAACGACGTGGGACTCCTTGTCACCGTGGCAACGTATGCATCATCATACCTCAGACTCGCCAACAAGGTTGTCCACAATGGCATCCACGGCACCATGGCTGAGACGAAGGAACTCTGCTGTGACGGCGCTTGTGGCAGCGTCTATTGCTGCGGCACCCTGAAGGCGACCACGTAACATGTCAACAAGCCATGCAGGGATCGAGCTCTGTTCTCACCCCTTGGATGGTGCAGGTGTCTGTTGGCGTATTCATTGAGGATCAAACTAAGCAAATCGTTGACAACAAGTTTGGCGGGAAAACAAGATTTTAAAACTGACAATATTGAAACTCACCGGGACCAAGAAACTGAATTTTTTCTTTTTTTTTTCTTGCTTATTTTCCTACATATTACAATGTTTATTTATAGAGTTTACAACACCCTATCTATGTCTAAGTCGACCCTGATACGGAAACTAACTTGATGCAACCGAAAACATTTTTAAATCTACTCTGAACTCTGAAACCGTCTCTAACTCAAAAAACCTGACGAAACTGTCTAAGTTTTCAGTCTTGCCTTTGGCTATTCAGACTCGGACAAGCTTACATCAACAAACTCCCCCTTAAGCTTGTCCTTAACAAGCTCTTGAACTCCAATCCTCCTTCTCATTTCTTGAAACTTGTGTCGGCTTAGTGACTTTGTCAAAATATCAGCCAACTGATCATTAGTGCCAATGTGCTGCACTTTTACTCTTTCTGCCTCCACATTTTCTCTGATATAGTGGAATCTTGTCTCAATGTGTTTACTCCTCTCATGAAGTATTGGATTTTTGCACAGAGAGATAGCCGATTGGTTATCCACATGAATTAACATTGGTTCCTCCCTTCCTTTTCCTGCTAATTCTGTTAGTAACCTTTTCAGCCATAGTCCCTGACATGAGGCAGAACTGGCAGACATATACTCTGCTTCACAGGAGGATAAGGCCACAGTATTTTGCTTCTGTGAACACCAGCTGATTGGTTTTGAACCTAGATAAAAAATCATACTTGAGGTACTGTTCCTATCATCCAAATCTCCAGCAAAGTCACTGTCAGAGTTGCCTTGAATTCTTATACCTTCTCTATCTTGTTTGTATAACAGTCCGTAATTTAATGTTCCTTTGATGCATCTTAGTAATTGCTTAGCTGCTGCCAAATGAAAACTTTTTGATTTTTCCATGAAGCGACTGACTATCCCAATAGAGTATGATATATCTGGTCTTGAGTGAGTTAAGTATTTGAGACTTCCCACAATACTTCTATATTGTGTACCATCTACTTCTGTTCCTTCTCCTTCTTTCTTCAGTTTTGCTCGAGAGTCCATTGGTAGTACTGTTGGATTACAGTCTTTCATGTCAAATTTTTCTAACACCTTTGTGGCATAAGTGGTCTGACTAACAGAGATGCCGTTTGAACTTTGTCTGACCTCAATACCCAAATAATAACATAATAGCCCAAGGTCAGTCATGTTGAATTTTCTCTTCATCTAACACTTGAAATCTTCTACATTTTTTGTCACTGCTTCCAGTAATGATCAGATCGTCTACGTAAATTCCAACCAAGAGTCTTTCACCTTGATGACTTTTAGTATAAACTGCATGTTCCAAAGAAGATCTCACAAAACCAAGTGCTGTTAAGGTTTTATCTAGTTTATAGTCCGAAGCCCGAGGAGCTTGTTTTAGACCATATAAAGCTTTGTGCAGCCTGAGGACTTTGTGCTCTTTTCCTTTCTTTTCAAAACCAGGTGCTTGTGTCACATAAACCTCCTCAGCTAGCTCTCCATTTAAAAATGCCGACTTAACATCCATGTGATATATTTTCTATTTTTCTTGAGCTGTTAAAGCAATCATTAGTCTTATTGTTTCAAGCCTTACAACTGGAGCAAATACTTCATGAAAATCTATTCCTTGTCTCTGCACATATCCTTTAGCTACCAACCTTGCTTTATATTTTACAATATTTCCTGTGTTGTCCTTTTTCAGTTTAAATACCCACTTCAAACCAATCCCTTTGTGTTTTTCAGGCAAGGTTGTCATGGTCCATGTTCCATTTTGTTGAATGGCAGAGATTTCCTCTTCCATTGCCTTTTTCCAATTTGGATTTTTTAGAGCTTCCTCATGGTTAGCAGGTTCTTTCATTCCAAAGAGACATAATCCTGAATATTCAGCTAGAGGCTCTGTCTCAGTTAAAACTGAAGCTATGGTTCTGAATCTCAGAGGTTGATTTGGAGAGAAATCTTGAGTGGGATCTAATTTCACTTGATTAATGGGCATAGCATGTTCTTCTTCCTCCCCTGTATGCTCATTAATCTCTTTACTTCTATGTCACTTTGATGTTCAGACTGAAACTCTTCCTGAGTTTCAGTTTCAGTGTCTAAGTATTCAACTATAAATGTTTCTGAACTTGGGACAGCTTCTGTTTCTTCAGTCTCCCAAAACCATCTTTCATCCTCTGCAAATACCACATCTCTTGAGATGTGAACCTTTTTTTTTTCTACTGGGTCATACATTCTATAAGCCTTTGAGTAAACCTGTGTCTCATAACCAATGAAAACCATTTTTGTGCTTCTGTCAGCAAGTTTCTCAAGGTGAGGTGTAGTCCTTTTCACATATCCTACACAACCAAAAACTTTCAGGTTGTCACATTTGGCTTTCTTCTATACAACACTTCATAAGGAGTTTTCTTTGAAATGCTGTTAGTGGGTGCTCTATTTAACAGATACACCGCCATGGTTACTGCTATGACATCCTGGCTCCCGGCTTAATAGGATTGATAGAGTACTCATACCATCAAGGTATACCTTCTTTTCCGGAAGCCCACCTGCAAAGAACTCCGAGGTTAAGCGTGCTTGGCCTGGAGAAATTTGGAGATGGGTGACTGACCGGGAAGTCTTCCCGGGTGTGCACGAGTGAGGACAAAGTGCACAGAAAAGACTAGTGTTGGTCTGTGGGGCTAGTCTATGACCCTAGAGAGCTGCCACAAATGGTATCAGAGCCGACCCTCGCAGTTTCACGGGTGCGTACGGGTCAGTGATAAGAATACGGTACCGTACGGGTCAGGGACGTTGGTACATACACATATGACGTGTGGGTCCTCTGTGTGGGACACGGTATGGTACGTATGCTACTAACAAGACGTACGATATGCGTATGCCAGTACTGAACATACGGACGTGGCTAAGAGGGGACGTTCCTGTCTTGGTGTTGATTGACGAGGACATCGTTCTTCTAAGGGGGGTGGATTATGACATCCTGGCTCCCGACTTAATAGGATTGATAGAGTATTCATACCATCAAGGTATACCTTCTTTTTCGGTAGCCCACCTGCAAAGAACTCCGAGGTTAAGTGTGCTTGGCCTGAAGAAATTTGGGGATGGGTGACCGACCGGGAAGTCTTCCTGGGTGCGTACGAGTGAGGACAAAGTGCGCAGAAAAGACTAGTGTTGGTCTGTGAGGCTAGTCTATGATCCTAGAGAGCTGCCACAACTGCCTCACCCCAAAAACTGTTTGGTATCCCTTTATTTTTCAGCAAGCTTCTTGCCATTCTACCACAGTTTGATTCCTCCTTTCTACTACACCGTTTTGCTGAGGTGTATAGGGAGCTGTCAGTAATCTTTGTATACCTTCCTCTCTGCAAAAATTGTTGAATTCCCATGAGGTGAATTCTCCTCCCCTGTCTGTCTTTAGTGAACATACCTTCATGGAAAGTTCCAACTCTACAACGGCTTGTATTCTTTTGAAAGCACACAAAGCTTCATCTTTAGTGCTGAGCAAAGTGACCCACATGTATCTTGAGAAATCATCTACCAGTAAGAAGAAATACCTTTTTCCAGCATTAGTCTTTGGGGTGATTTATCCACACAAGTCACCATGCAATAATTCAAGTGATTTCTTTGCTCTTTGTTCAGCACCGGAGGGGAAAGGTTTTCTCTGTTGTCTTGCTACCATGCAGCCATCACAGATCCTTTCAACTTGATTTACACGGGGTATGCCAATGACCATTTTGTTTTATGACAATGCCTTTAAAGCCCGAAGATTCAGGTGCCCATATCTCGCATGCCAAAGCCAAGAATCTTCTAAACACTTAGCCTGCCAACACTCTAGTTGCGACAACTTCAAGTTCAGAGTATACAACCTGTTAATGGACCTCTTTACTTTTGCAAGTTCCTTTCCTCCTTTATCCCATAGTGTCATCTCTCCATTTTCTATCTGAACCTTGCACTCATGTTCATCTAACTGACCAAGGCTAATAATGTTACTCCTTAGTTCTGGGATATAGTAAACCTCTGTCAAAATTCTTTGGTCCCCATTCTGACACTCAAAAAGAACAAAACCTTTGCTGCATATTTTGACTGAGGAATCATCTCCAAACTTAACTGATCCTGTCACCTTTTTATCAAGTTCTATGAACTCTTCATGGCTCCCAGACATATGATTACTAGCACCAGTGTCGAGATACCAGGCAAGGTGCTCTCTTCTCTCATCTTTTAACCTGACATTCTCCTCAACTAGTAGAACTCGCTCTTCTCCAGTCTTCTTCACAAAGTTTGCTTTTGGTTTATATCTTCTGTGAGGTTTCTTACAACTCTCTGCAAAATGACCCTTTTTATTGCAGTTGAAGCACTTTACTTTAGCAAGATCAAAACCATGTGGTCTCCTTTCATATACAAATCGATCAAAGTTTCCTCGGCCTGCTCCTTGATTTCTTCCTCGGCCTCTGCCACCACCCTATCCTTCACTCTTCTTTCCACCGAAAATTTCATACTTCTTTCTTTCTTTAGAGAGCCTGGCCTCGAGTGCTGCATGAGTGTACAAAAGTTTCTCACTACCTTCCTTTGCCTCCTTCTTACCCTTTTGGTTTTCTTCATGTGTTCTCAACCTACCAATAGCTTCGGCCACTGACATCTTTGACATATCACTGAATTGCTCTATTGTCCCAATTATATCTGTGAATTTTTTAGTGACAGAGGAGAACAACTTCTCAACAACTTCCATGTCTGGCATGGTACCTCCTAAGGCCCTGATCTCGCTTACGAGATTGGTAACTTTCATTGCATATTCTGCAATAGTTTCAATCTGAGTCATTTCAAGCTTGTTCAGCTGTCTTTTGAGCACTTCTGTGCTCTCGCTCGTTTTACTTTGTCTTCTCCTATCCTCATCTCTCGGATGGCCTCCCAGGCTTCCTTAGCTGTGGAGTACCTCAGCAAGAGTCTTAACCATCGAGTCCGAGACTGACGGACAAAGTGCAGCAATAGCTCCTTCGTCAACCTCTGTGTCGAATTGTCCATCTCCTTCTATGGCTTTCCATACACGGAGATTACGCAGTATGAACTTCATCGTTGTAGCCCACACTACGTAGTTCGTATTATTTAGTATCGGATACTGAATTGGCACTGAACTGACCTTTGGCACCATGATGATTGACTTTCCTTCTGCTCCCCTTGTGTTGTTGTTTTCGTCTTTTCCTGCCATGTCCTTTACTCGTCGACTTTCCTTAGCCCTGCCTGATGCTCTGATGCCACTTGTTGGCGTATTCGTTGAGGATCAAACTAAGCAAATCATTGGCAACAAGTTTGGCGGGAAAATGAGATTTTAAAACTGACAATACTGAAACTCGCCGGGACCAAGAACCTGAATTTTTTCTTTTTTTTTCTTGCTTATTTTCCTACATATTACAATGTTTATTTATAGAGTTTACAACACCCTATCTATGTCTTAGTCGACCCTGATACGGAAACTAACTTGATGCAACCCGAAAACATTTTTAAATCTACTCTGAACTCTGAAACCGACTCTAAAAAAACCTGACGAAACTGTCTAAGTTTTCAGTCTTGCTTTCGCTCTTCAGATTCGGACAAGCTTACATCAACAGTGTCTACGTGTACTCGTAAGCCCCGGATCATCATATCATATCGAGCTAGCACTAACTGATGTGGACAGCACTCCTGCAGATATACACAACACTCACATGGTAGACATGCAAGGTCCAATTACTAGAGCTCGAGCACGACAATTAAATTCAGAGGTGAGCTCGTTCCTGAACAATTTTTTATATGTGAATTTTGAGAGTATGTTGCTACCTAATGGATTAATTATAATTAGGAACCATGGAGAGGACATGAAGATACATGGAGAGGGGTTTGGAGGCATGGAGGACCAGAAAATACGCCAACAAGAAGTTAGAGACCGAACCCAACTCAAACTCGAGTCCAACTCGGGCCCAGGAGCAGTCCACCTTAAAATGGATGCACAGGAGGCATACGGACTCCGTTTTTGACTTTCTACATATGCACGGAAAGCTGAGAGGATAAACTTTCCAATGGAACTGGCCCAAAGTCAAAATTCCCTTGGAGTCAACGGGAAACTTCGAAACAATATAAAGTTTAGAGTCTGTCAGGGTGTTGCATCACCTAGTTGGGCCATTGGGCCTTGTATCGAGTCCAAGTCCATTATGTACGTGTCTTAGGGTTAGGTCACAACCCCAGCACCCCCTGGTCGTCCTCCACCTCCTTTATACCCCCTAGTCGCCGTCACAAACAGCTGGGTTTTGCTTAGATTATTCTGTCAAGAACAGTTTCGCCGTTCATCGGTTTGTGAGACCCCAACTTGAGTGCTTCATATCTTTCAGCAATTTGGTTGCATTCTTTCTAGTTCTTGCTTGTGTTCTTCGATTCGCAGGCAAGGATTAGCCTTCTTGGCAAGGTCAACCTCTCAATATCGGTTGATAACCTGAGAAGACGTGGTGCTGCGATTGCAAGATTCAGAACGTGTTGTTCAGAAGCCGGATCGATTTGTGTCAAGTCTCCACAAAATCGAGAGTTATCAGAACCTTTCGGAAGATCGGGACCCCTGTACACATCAAGTGATAATCAGAGCTTTAGGTGCACTGTCAGGTTCACCTTCCACTAGTTTTGTTTATCTTGAACTCGTCCTATCGCCCACGAAAAAGCCAAAAAAAATTATAGTCATAGGTTTCCCCATCCTAGACCAGGTTTAGCCTTTTGTACAATTCTGTTTTGGAGTCCGTAGTGTTGAATTTGTGTCCTAGTTCGTGTTTTGTTACTGGTTTAATCGTGTTTGGTTCCTACTTTGTTATTCCATCCGCTGCATTCCATCGAAACCCTAGCTGCCACAATCGTTATCAAATCGATCACCATAACTATTCATTGTGCTAGGGTTATCCTTGTTCTTCAGTTCTCATCACATATTACGTGAGTTTATCCTCCTTGATATACGCACACTATCCCACACATTGTCACCATCATATCCAATTTTTTCTCACCACCGTTTCTAATTCAGCTCCACCAAAAACATAATCTTGTGGTGTTGTCTTAAAACAGCCATAACCTTGGCATTGGGTTAAATTACATTGCCCAGATTCACTTTGGAAGATTGATTATTTGGCATCTAAAGGCTCAACAATAATCATAAAGAAACATACTGAATTTCTGTTATCCACATCTTCTTTTTTCAAGTGAGCTGAAAATTTGTGCGACGTGTATATTAGTGCTCCCGATTTCACGGCAGATATAAAAAAATCAAAGAAAAAATATAGAAAAGAAAATTTGTGAAGATGAGCACAAATATCAAAACTTGGGTGTGTTATTTTGCCTTGTGGTGCAATTGTTCCTGCTTAATTATTGTCCTTATCATTCATACTTCTTGTTGTCTTGTTCATAACATCCGGGATAAGAATCGAGTAGGCCAGCAACTAGGACAAGTGTTTGGACATCTATTCAACATTACTATCTGTTATTGAATTATGTGCTACTCACATATATTTGGCCATCCAAACTCCACATTCATCCTTTCGAACAGCACAAGTGTTTGACCCTTGCAATCGCTGAATCACGTCGTCCAGGTATCCTTTGCCTTGTTGTGGTAAGAAACTTGTAAGAGCTTGGTAAGACTCGACCCATTGCTTTGTGAGTTCCACCATCATTGCGTAGTAGTTAATAGGGATAATCTTGTTATTTTCCATATTATTCTTGCTAATAATGTCAGATCATGTTGATCCTACGGAGTGTGTTTTGAAAAGTGAGATGAAGGGTTACATAGAACAAATGATGAAGTCTGTCAAGGAAGCAATCGCACAAGGGGTAAAAGATTATCTTGCTGAACAGAGAAACCCCACACCCTTGAGAGGTTGGACAAACGCTTAAGCTCGCTAGTTGGAAGGATCGATGATATGGAGACCCACCTACCATTCAGCCATGATGCTACCCACCACAACAACTTTGAAGAAGAAGAAGACGTGTTGTGTGATGTCAATGAAGAGGTGGATACACGTGCTGCGCAGAATGTACATCTACGTCAACGCCTTCGTCAAAATACTCATGGTATGGTAGGAAACAATATGCGTGGTAACAATAACCGCCCTCTTGATGACCCTTTTGCTAAAGTTAAATTTTCCATACCTTCATTTTCTGGTGCTTATGATGCTGAGGCATATCTTGATTGGGAAATGATGGTTGAGCAGAAATTTAATTTCCACCTTGTTCCTGAACAACATAGAGTTCGACAGGCCACTAGTGAGTTTAAGGATTTTGCTATAATATGGTGGAATGAACTAGGTACCACACGCTTACAATCTGATACATGGGAACGTTTAAAAGAAGCTATGCGTAATCCTTTTGTTCCTCCATCCTACCAACATGATTTACGAAAGAAATTGCAGCGCTTAGAGCAGGGAAATAATTCTGTCCAAGATTATTATGCGGAGCTTCAAAAGGGTATGATACGATGTGGGGTAGTAGAGGACACTAAAGATAAAATTTGTCATTTCTATGGGGGGTTGAGTTGTGAGATACAGGATATTGTTGATTATAAGGAATTTAATACTGTCAACCAGTTGTTCTAGCATGCTATGCTTGCAGAAAAGGAGTTACAGGGTCGTCAACAAAAGAACAAGAGCAGCAGCGGTGCCTCCTACACTCCACGCACAATAACATCTTCGGGGGCGTCCAAGTCATTCCGTTTTGATGCCCTTTCACCAAAACCAGCAGCCAAGCTTCCTTCTGGCAGCAACAACGTTTCAGCAGCACCGAAACCACCACCTGCACGACCTGCGGATTCGGGTAAAAATTCCATGCAGGTACCCACCAAAAGTGCTTCATCCGTTGTTTCAACAGGACACACTTCCGGCATTTAGTGCCACCGCTGCCATGGTCTTGGTCATGTGCAAAAAGATTGTCCTAGTCAGCGGGCATACGTGGCTACAGAAGAGGGAGGATACATCAGCACCTCCGATGTCGAAGACAACGATGATGATGATGCTGCCACGGACAATGATGAGGGACATGTTTTTGGGAGTGAAGACACATCAGCCTACATGAACATCATTGTGCAGCGGGTGCTGAACACACAGGTACAACAACTTGATAGATTACAACGCCATAATTTGTTTTAGATTTTCTTTGTCATCAAGAACCGGCGAGCATGTGTCATCATTGATGGAGGAAGCTGCAACAACTTGGTGAGTTCTGAATTGGTAAAGAAGCTTAGCTTGAATACACGACCACACCCACATCCGTACTATATTCAATGGTTGAATGATTCTGGAAGAGATAAGGTAACACAAACTTGCAGAATTCCGTTTTCCATTGGTACATATGTTGATTCCGTTGATTGTGATGTGGTACCCATGCAAGCGTGTTCACTTTTACTGGGTCGACCTTGGGAACATGATAAGGATGCTTTGCACCATGGTAGAAGTAATAAATAAACTTTTATGCATAAAGGAATGAAAATTACTTTGGTATCTTTGACTCCTGCTGAAATTGTACAAGCTGATAGGGAGAGAGCTGGAATTTCTAGTAGTTCTAAATCAGAAAATGAACAAGTCATTAATTCTGTGTTACCACCAAATAATGAGAGATCTACACCTAGTTCTAAGACCGAGGGAATTAAATTGAAGGGTCGTGTAATGCTTGCTACAAAATCAGACCTTGCTGAAATTTCTAATCATGATATTTGCTGTGTATTGGTGTGCAAACAAGTTTTGTTCTCCATTGATGATATTGCTAGGTCTTTGACTCCAGCAGTTACTAACTTGTTGCAAGAGTATGAGGATATTTTTCCAGCTGAGATACCCCTGGGACTTCCACCTTTGAGAGGGATTGAACATCAAATTGATTTGATTCCAGGTGCAATTTTGCCAAACCGTGCTGCATATAGGACCAACTCCGAGAAGACTAAGGAAATTCAGCAGCAAGTCCAAGACCTTTTGGACTGTGGGTATGTACGTGAAAGCCTTAGTCCTTGTGTTGTTCCTGTACTTTTGATTCCTAAGAAAGATGGTACTTGGCGTATGTGTGTTGATTGTAGAGCCATTAACAATATTACTATAAGGTATCATCATCCTATTCCTAGGCTAGACGACATGCTTGATGAGTTGTGTGGTTCTATAATTTTCACTAAAATTGACTTGCATAGTGGTTACCACCAAATAATAATGAAATTGGGAGATGAATGAAAAACAGCTTTCAAAACCAAATTTGGGTTGTATGAGTGGTTAGTAATGCCTTTTGGTTTAACTAATGCACCAAGTACATTCATGCGTTTGATGAATGAGGTTTTGAGAGCTTTTATTGGAAAATTTGTGGTGGTTTACTTTGATGATATCTTGATTTATAGCAAGTGATTGGATGAACATATGGATCATTTACGTGCTGTTTTTAATGCTTTGAGAGATGCACGTTTATTTGGTAACCTTGAGAAGTGCATGTTTTGTACGAATCAAGTTTCCTTTCTTGGCTATGTTGTGACTCCACAGGGAATTGAGGTGGATGAGATGAAAATTCAAGCGATCAAGAGCTGGCCAATACCTCAAGCCATCACACAGGTAAGGAGTTTTCTTGGTTTTGCAGGTTTCTACCGACGTTTCGTCAAGGATTTTAGCACTATTGTTGCCCCATTGCGTGAGTTGACTAAGAAAGGTGTGGTGTTCCATTGGGGGAAAGCACAAGAGGAGTCCTTTGACACCTTGAAGGACAAGCTTACACACGCACCATTGTTGTAACTTCCTGATTTTAGTAAGACTTTTGAACTTGAATGTGATGCTAGTGAAGTTGGCATTGGTGGTATCTTACTGCATGGTGGTAAACCGGTTGCATACTTTAGTGAAAAACTTAATGGTCCTGTCCTGAATTACCCCACATATGATAAAGAATTTTATGCTCTCGTACGATGCATAGAGATATGACATCATTATTTATGGCCTAAAGAATTTGTTATTCATTCTAATCATGAATCGCTAAAGCATATTCGTTCTCAAAATAATCTGAATCGTAGACATGCAAAATGGATTGAGTTTATTGAGTCTTTTCCTTATGTCATTAAACATAAGAAAGGGAAGGATAATTTGATCGCTGATGCATTGTCTAGACGATATAATATGCTGTCCCAACTTGATTGTCGAATTTTTGGACTTGAATCAATTAAATAACAATATGCTCTTGATGCTGATTTTAAAGATGTGTTGCTGCATTGTAGAAAAGGTCATACCTGGAATAAATTTGTACTGGATGATGGATTCTTGTTTAGAGCTAACCGCCTATGCATTCCAGTTGGTTCCATTCGTCTTTTGTTATTACAGGAGGCACATGGTGGAGGTTTGATGGGCCATTTTGGCGCAAAGAAGACGGAGGATGTTCTGGCCACACATTTCTTTTGGTCAAAGATGAGGAGAGATGTAGAGCGGTTTGTGGCTCGCTGCACCACATGTTAGAAAGCTAAGCCCCTTTTAATCCACATGGTTTATACATGCCTCTTCCCACTCCTTCCATTCCTTGGGCGGATATCTCTATGGACTTTGTTTTGGGGTTGCCTAGGACTAAGAGGGGGAGGGACAACATTTTTGTTGTGGTGGATCGTTTTTCTAAGATGGCACATTTTATACCGTGTCAGAAAAGTGATGATACTGTACATACTGCCGACCTTTTTTTCAAAGAGATTGTTCGCTTGCATGGTATGCCTTCTACTATTGTTTCAGATCATGATGCTAAATTTTTGAGTCACTTCTGGCGCACCCTATGGAACAAGTTGGGTACAAAACTGTTGTTCTCTACAACATGTCACCCACAAACTGATGGGCAAACAGAAGTAGTGAACCGCACTTTGGACACCATGTTGAGAGCTGTTTTGAAGAAAAATTTAAAGATGTGGGAAGAATGTTTGCCACATGTGGAGTTTGCATATAATCGGGAAACACATTCTACCACCAAGGTAAGTCCTTTTCGGGTAGTGTATGGATTCAATCCTCATGTTCCTATTGATATCTTGCCTTTACCTACTAGTGAGAGAACTCATAACGATGCAAAGGAACGTGCTGATTTTATTTTGAAAATTCATGAGACCACTAAACACAATATTGAAAAGATGAATGAAAAATATAGAATTACTGGTAGTAAAGGTAGGCAGGAAGTTAGACTTGAACCAGGTGATTTAGTTTGGTTACACTTGAGAAAGGATAGATTTCCAGAACTGAGAAAGTCTAAATTGATGCCTAGAACTGATGGTCCTTTTAAAATACTTGAGAAGATTAATGATAATGCATATAAACTTGAGTTGCCTCCCGAGTTTGGGGTTAGTCCCACCTTTAACATTTCAGATTTGAGGCCATATTTGGGAGAAGAAGATGAGTTTGAGTCGAGGACGACTCCAATGCAAGAGGGGGAGGATGATGTGGACATCACTCCTGCAGATATACACAACACTCACATGGTAGACATGCAAGGTCCAATTACTAGAGCTCGAGCACGACAATTGAATTTAGAGGTGAGCTCGTTCCTGAACAATTCTTTATATGTGAATTTTGAGAGTATGTTGCTACCTAATGGATTAATTATGATTAGGAACTATAGAGAGGACATGGAGATACATGGAGAGGGGTTTGTAGGCGTGGAGGACCAGAAAATACGCCAACAAGAAGTTAGAGACCGAACCCAACTCAAACTCGAGTCCAACTCGGGCCTAGGAGCAGTCCATCATAAAATGGATGCACAGGAGGCATACGGACTCCATTTTTGACGTTCTACATATGCACGGAAAGCTGAGAGGAAAAACTTTTCAATGGAACTGGCCCCACGTCAAAATCCCCTCGGAGTCGACGGGAAACTTCAAAACAATATAAAGTTTAGAGTCTGTCAGGGTGTTGCATCACCTAGTTGGGCCATTGGGCCTTGTATCGAGTCCAAGTCCATTATGTACGTGTCTTAGGGTTAGGTCACGACCCCAGCACCCCCCTGGTCATCCTCCACCTCCTTTATACCCCCTAGCCGCCATCACAAACAGCTGGGTTTTGCTTAGATTATTCTGTCAAGAACAGTTTCGCCGTTCATCGGTTTGTGAGACCCCAACTTGAGTGCTTCATATCTTTCAGCAATTTGGTTGCATTCTTTCTTGTTGTTGCTTGTGTTCTTTGATTAGCAGGCAAGGATTAGCCTTCTTGGCGAGGTCAACCGCGCAATATCGGTTGATAACCTGAGGAGATGTGGTGCTGCGATTGCAGGGTTCAGAACGTGTTGTTCGGAAGCCGGATCGATTTGTGTCAAGTCTCCACCAAATCGAGAGTTATCAGAACCTTTCGGAAGATCGGGACCCCTGTACACATCACTAACCGTCAGTACCCCATGGTTACTGTACGTCCAAGGAACGTTCAGATCAGCTGTGTGCTTCTACATGGCTGTCTTCTACTTTTTCTTTGGGGGCTGGGGAACTCGATCGAGACATGACCGAGGGAGAGCTTCGGCGTGAAGGAGAGCCACCGATGGGCACCCCGACACTGGCGTCCAACAAATCCCCACCGGAAGAGGGAGAGCCGCCGCTGGGCACTCCGCCTCCGGCGTCCACCCAATCCCTGTTGAAGGACGCCGAACGGCTATCGTTCACCCAGCTGCCGGCGGTAGACAGTCCATCCCATGCCGCTAGTCAACCTCCGCTCGATGACCCCCAGCTCCCTGCGCCACCCAGCCCCCACCGGGCGAGCGGGAGTCATCGACGAGCACTCCGCCCCCCGCGCCCACCTAGTCCCCGCTGGACGATGCCCACGTTCCGCCGGAGATTGCCCAGCCCCCGGCGCCCACCCAGCCTTTGCTGGCCATTTCCCCGCTTCTAACGGCTATGCTGTCGCCGCCGGCAACCACCCCCCACTCGCGGCCATCCTCGCCCCCCGGGCACCCCCTCACTCTCCGCCCGAGATATCCTTCCAATCCCTGTTGTACGATGCCAAATGCCCATCGTCCTCCCAACCGCCGGCGATGGACGCTTCATCCCATGTTGTCAACCAAACTCCGCCAGAGGATTCCCAGCTTCTGGCGTCCACCCAGTCCCTATCGGGCCAGCCAGAGTCGCCGACGGGCACCCTGCCCCCGCCGGACGACGCCCAACTTCTGATGGAGGTCGCCCAGTCCCCGGCGCCCGTCAAACCTTCGCCGGACATCTCCTCGCCTCAAACGCCTACGCAGTCGCTGTTGGCAAACACCCCCCACACACGCGGTCACCCTCCCCCCCCCCTCGGAGGGCACCCCGCTCGCTGAATACGCCCACCGCACAGCGGCTCCCGTCCTCTCCACCCCCAATCCAAACCTCCAGAGTCCTGCTGACCTAGCATGTACACCATTCTCGGCGCTGAAGACACCATCGGAACCAGGCAGGCATGTCATCCTTGCTGTTCAGGACGAAGCCGGATGAATGATTCCAGAGTCGCCTCTGTCAGAGTGCGGTAAGTCAGGGCTGAATGTCGTTCCCCACCAGGCAATACAGGTAAATCACGCCTTACAGAGGCAGGAAGCTTGCAGCACCAACAATTCCTCAGGAAAAGGTTATGAGCAACCACTTAGTTACCCCAATACGCCCATCTCCCCAAGAGAAACCCCCACAACAAGCGCCTGGGGGTCAGCAGATGTGGAGGAGATAGAGTACTCTCTGCTTCCGTTACTGCAAGGAGCCGAATCAGAATCAGATGGTGGGGAATTCTCGTCACCAACAGGTAAGAAGACAACTCAATTGGCTGGTCGTGCACATGGGATAGCTCAACAAGCACAATCCCCATCGGAGAAGACCAAGGAATCCCCGTCCCTTCTCTCGCCGGTAATGGTGGTCATGCCCCTCACTCCGGGGGTGGGGGGGCAAATGGGGGACGGTCAGTGTGCGAGTATCCCAAATTAAATCTCAACTAAACTGAAGAAGTCGGGAACAGGAGCCAAAACCGCTGCAAAGTCCGGAGCTGGATTAGAGGCAGTTGATGATGACACCTTTCTCCACAGCCACCCAGTTTCCACGGGGACCACATTGATGAAGGACACTGCAACCTCATTGAAGAACCGGACAGCCCGGGCCAGAAAATATCGACCAGCGGCGGAACACTCTGACTCAGGGATTCGGCAATATGACACACGCAAGGGCAATCTGAGGGGCCATCCCGATCGTACGCCTACGGTAGCAGGAAATAATCTGACGGGACAGAGCCTGCGAGTAGATACTCAAGTGGAAGCCAGGGTGGATGCAAGCAATAAGATGGTAGACATCTGGGCGGCCCACAGTATGGCCCCCCGCACGACATTGATGAACCCCACCTTTGCAGAAGTCGTTCGAACAACAGAGCCTAGGCATCCGAGGGAGATGACAACGCAGCATGGCCAGCCATACCAGGCTGTACAGGACACCTCCGAGATAAATAATGGCTGGATTGAAAGTGCATCTAGGTAATCCCCGTGGGTTTTGGTTGATTGATGATGACAATTAAGATACCAATAAGTTTTTACTGAGAATGAGCACAGTGTTTATCAAAAAAATGGATATGGAATCTCTCAAGAAGCAAAAGGAAAAGAAGAAGACTTGAAAGAGTAGAAAATAGAATTTTCTATTAATTTTCACATTTTCTAGTTGTGTACAAGGTCTTCTCTTTTAGAGTGCTTGAGAATCATTAGAGGGCTCAAACTAAGGTTAGAAAGTTAGAATCGTGAGGCGAAGTAGTCATAGGTATGGGTCAAAAAGGAAGACCGGACTTGTCCGGACCATGGGCCGGACTAGTCCGTTCCAACCCGGACTACTCCGTTTTGGACCATATAAAGAGTCCCTGAGTGAGTTCGGACTAGTCCGTTCCAGGCCGGACTAGTCCGTTGTCGTGTGAGTCTGAGCCGTTATGAGACTAAGTCTCAAAGGGCCGGACTAGTCCGCCCGTATTGCCGGACTAGTCCGTTAAGCGGACTAAGCCGTTTAGATCCGGAGAAGAAGTCTCTAAGTGACATCGGACTAGTCCGCTCCATAGGTCGGACTAGTCCGGTCCTTCAGACTAGTCCAAATTAGGACGGAATAAAGGTTCCTGTGTGAGTTCGGGCTAGTCCAAAGTTGGGTGGACTAGTACGCAACTCTAGATGATAGAGTTTTTAGACTAAGTTTGGTAAAACCGGACTAGTCCGCCCTTGGGGCCGGACTAGTCCGCCCTTACCAAACTAGTCCGTTCTCATAAGGAACAAAGGTTCCTGACTGAGATCAGACTAGTCCGCTCTTGGCCGGACTAGTCCGGGGTTTTATGACTGTCTGAATCCAACGGTCACTAGAGCCTTGTGACGTGAGTGGTCCCTCAAGAATGGACTAGTCCGGGGTTGGGACCGGACTAGTCCGGACTTTAGTTGGTAACGGCTAGATGTCGGGATTTCTATAAAAGGAGACCCCCCCCGGCTGAGAATTGTAGAGATAACAACCCAAGCGCTGAAAACTCATTCCTAGAGCTCTTCTAAGCCTCTTTCCTCACCGTCTAGACTCCTAAGATTGGATCTTAAGGAGATTGTGGTTCTGTGAGAGGAAAGACGTGGTGATCGACGTTTGAGCTCTCGGTTTGATTCTCTTGCACTCTAACTGTTAATTTGAGTTCTTAACAGTTGTACTTTGATTTCTAGAACTGCTAGGTTGGTGTAGGGAGCCTCAAGTTGTGAGTAGCCCCTAAGAGCATTGTATTCACATTTGATTGATAGTGAAAGAGCCCGGGCTTGATCTTGGTGATCGCTCGGTGAGGGAAGGGTTGGAAAAGACCCGGTCCTTGGTGGACTCCTCAACAAGGATGTAGATTCCTGTGTGGAATCGAACCTCGAGATAAATCGTGTCTCTTGGTTCCTTTACTTTCTCACTCGCTCACTAGAATTACTTGTTAAGCTTTCATTTTGTTAACACCAGTGAATTGTTCTACCATCTCGCAATATAATCATTCACAACTAATTAGTGATATTATTTGACTACCATATATCTTCCGCTCAAATAAACTTAAAAAGGAAAACCTAAAACACAACTTTATACTTAGACCGGGCTAGTCCGCCCTCAGACCGGACTAGTCCGGCCTCCTTCAAGTTTAATGCACTGTTTGCAATAGTTTCAGGTTTTATTAGCCTATTCACCCCCCTCTAGGCAACTTTCAATTGGTATCAGAGCCTAACTCTCCACAAAAGCTTAACCGCTTGGAGAGGAGATGGGGGACAAGGCCGGTAGCCAAATTGATCTCATCAAGGGAAAAGGAGCAAGTACGAGCAACTTTGAAGAACAAGGTTCTAACCCGCCTCTAGCGGTTACTCCTCCACAAGACGTTTCAAGCTCAGAAGAAGATGAGGAAGTTCTTCGTCTCATGACACTCCTCAAAAAGAAGAAGGAGGAGGCTAAAAAGAAAAAGAAGGAGAAGTTGGAGAAGAAACTCAAGAGTAGTCAACAAGACTACTCGCGATATCCTTTTAATTATGAACGTCTAAATTCTCACTCTAGTTATTTATCAATTCCTCTAGGCAAACCACCTCACTTTGATGGAACTAACTACACAATGTGGAAACACAACATGAAGTTGCATCTAATTTCCTTGAACCCAAGTCTTTGGCATGTGGTGTGTACAGGTATAGATATCCCCGAAGACGAGGATGAACTCACCCAAGAACAAGAACAACAAATCCATCGCAATGCACAAGCGGCGGCCGTGCTCAACTCATCTCTAAGCATTGAAGAATTCAACAAGGTAGATGGGTTGGAGCTCGCCAAAGATATTTGGGACACCCTCAAGATCGCACATGAAGGAAACTAATCCGTGAGGGAAGCCAAGATTGAGATGATAGAAGGAGAGCTTGGAAGGTTCGCCATGGAAGAAGGCGAAACACCTCAAGAAATGTACAACCGACTCAAAACTCTTATCAACAAGAGTCGAACGTACGGATGCAAGAAATGGAATGACCATGAGGTGGCCAAGAGAATGATAAGAGCATTTATGCCTCACAATGTGACCCTATGCACCTTAATTTGGGAAAATCCAAACTTTCACTTGATGACTCCAGATGAAGTGCTAGGGAAGATCATTAACCACGAGATGATGGAAAAGGAAGCCCAACACGTCAACGACCTAGCAAAGATCACTTCATCCAAGAAGAAGGGCATTGCTCTTAAGGCCACATCCAAGTCCAAGGCAAAACAAACACAACTCACAAGTGAAGATTAAGAAAGTGATGATGAGAGCATGGACATGGATGATGAAGAAATGGCATTCTTCATCAAAAGATTCAAAAGGTTGATAAGGAGAAGGAGAAGCCATCACTATGAGAACAAGAGCAAAGACAATGGCAAGTAAAGAAAAAGAGACTTGCTACAACTGTGGAGAACATGGGCATTTCATTGTGAACTGCCCCCATAGCAAGGAAGATGACAAGAGAAAGAAGAAGGATGGGAAGCCTCAAGATAAGAAATTCTTCACAAAGAAGAAGGCTTATGGACAAGCCCACATCGGAGAAGAATGGGACTCAAACAAAGAATCCTCCTCCGAAGATGAAGAAAAAGTGACAACCGTAGCCATCAAGAGGCCAACCATGAAGAAATCACTCTTGCCAAACAAGGGTGATTGGAAGAGCCCAGGTCACACATGCCTCATGGCAAAGGAAGGAAAGCGCAAGGTAATGTATAAACCCTCCAAGTTACATATTGAAGATGATAGTGACTTTGATAGTAGTAGTGAAAACGAATTCATTTTTAAAGGATTAAACAAAAAGGCTATAGCTAAAATGAAAATGCTATCGGACGAAATATTTGAACAAGAAGAGCTTCTCAATCAACAAGAAGAATTGTTTATCCTTGAAAAGTAAAGAAACCTTGAGATTGAGAAGCTCCTTGAACTCGAGAGAGAAAAGAGTAGAGCACTTGAAAGCAAGCTTGCCATGAGCAAGGAGACCTGTGTTCAGCTTAAAAGTGAGAATGTAGTACTTCAAGATGAACTTGTGAGTTTAACCAAAGCTTACAAGAATCTTGAAGCATAACTTGACTCACTTAAGTCAAGTGTCTCAACTAATTCATCCTCCAAAAACTCTCTCTCAACAAGTATAGAGTCCAAAACTTGCAAATGTGCTAGCATTGTTTTAAACTTGAAAAATGAGCTCAAAGAAGCACAAAGCAAGAATACACACAAAAGTGGAATCTTTGATACGGAGAAGATCAAATATGCACGTAATGCATACTCAATCACAAGATCTCCTTTCATCAAAGATGGACTTGGTTATACTAGGGGAGGAAAGCAAAACGCTAGAATCCTAAAAAACAATAGCAAATGCGTAGCCTTTGTCAAAGAAAACTCAAAACAAAACAAAAGTGACAACCTTGCATCTACCTCACATGAAATTACCAAAAATGTAAAATCTATAGTATTTCATAATTTTGATGCATCTTATGTTCTTATGAAAAGTAAGTATGGTAAAGTTTTTGCAAAATATGTTGGGCCACTCCACAAGAGTCCAAAAACTTGTGTGTGGGTGCCCAAATGCCTTGTAACTAACCTCAAAGTACCCAACCAAGTTTGGGTACCTAAGACCAAAGTTTAAATTGTTTCGCAGCCATACTCCTCCGGTGGTACTAAATGGGTGTTAGATAGTGGGTGCACTAACCATATGACCGGAGAGAGAAAAATGTTTGTCGAGTATGAAGAAAATGTTGATCCAAGTGAAGGCATCTATTTCGGTGACAACAACCAAGGAAGGGTACTCGGTATTGGTAAAATTGCAATCTATTCTCAACACTTTCTTTCACATGTTCTACATATTGAATCACTAGATTATAACCTATTATCCATATCTCAACTATGTGAGAAAGGTTGTAATTGCTTGTTTACTAACGATGGTGTGACCGTCTCTAGAAGAAGTGATAACTCAATTGCCTTTAAGGGTGTGTTAAAGGGAAAGCTTTACTTAGTGGACTTTTTTACAGATAAAGCTCAACTTGACACATGCCTAATAGCAAAAACCAACATGGGATGGTTGTGGTATAGAAGACTAGCCCATGTTGGAATGAGGAACTTACAAAAACTTCTAAAGGGGGATCACATCCGTGGACTAAAAGATGTTATTTTTTGAAAAAGATAGGCCATGTAGTGCATGCCAAGCAGAAAAACAAATTGGAGCAGCTCATCCCGCCAAGAATGTGATGACGACAACAAGACCATTGGATATCGCAAGTGCTTTTCCTCGGGCATATCATCTCAGCGGAGGAAGTTCACAAGAAACATCTGCGTATAGTCTTGCAACGGCTGCGGGATCACAAGTTATACGCAAAATTCAGCAAATGCGAGTTTTGGATATCGCAAGTGCCTTTCCTCGGGCATATCATCTCAGCGGAGGGTATCGCTGTGGACCCGAGCAAGATCACACAAGTGCTGAATTGGAAATCCCCGAGGACTGTTCATGAGGTACGGAGTTTCCTCGGACTCGCGGGATATTATCAGAGGTTCATTCCGAACTTCTCGAAGATTGCCAAGCCAATGACAGAGCTGCTGAAGAAGGCTACCAAATATGTTTGGAGTCCAGCATGTGAAGCAGCATTCAAGGCTTTAGTCAAGCACCTGACATCAGCACCGGTTTTGGCGCAGCCAGACACAACAAAACCGTTCGATGTGTACTGTGATGCATCCGGCATTGGGCTTGGGTGTGTGCTGATGCAAGACCGAAGAGTGGTCGCGTATGGATCACGGCAGCTTAGAAACCATGAGCAAAATTATCCAACTCACGACTTGGAGCTCGCTGCCGTGGTACTTGCACTAAAAATGTGGAGGCATTACCTACTCGGTAACCTCGTACACTTATATACCGACCACAAAAGCCTCAAGTACATATTCACTCAGAAGGAGCTGAACATGAGGCAACGAAGATGGTTAGAACTGATAAAGGATTATGAGATAGATATCCATTATCATCCGGGCAAAGCAAACGTAGTGGCAGATGCGCTGAGCCGCAAGTCACACGTCAATAATCTGACCATCACACCGTTGGAAGAGAACGAACCACCACTCCATGTGATTCCACACGGAGCTCTCTACAACCTAGCTTTGTTCCCCACCATCTGTGAAGAGATAGTGGCAGCCCAGAAGAATGACAAGGGCATGTCACATTTGCGGAGATGTATAGACAGCGGGGAGTTGAAATGTTTCCGGAAGGACGGAGACGGCGTTCTGTGGTTCAAGGACCGGATGGTCGTACCCCGTAAACCGGAATTACGGAAGAAATTTTTTGATGAGGCTCACTTATCAAAGTTTTCTATTCACCCCGGCAGCAACAAAATGTATCAAGAACTCAGAAGAAAGTTTTGGTGGACACGGATGAAGCGAGAGACTGCAAAATACGTGTCCGAGTGTGATACATGTCGAAGGGTGAAGGCAGACCACATGCGGAAACCGGGACTGCTGCAACCACTGGGCATTACTGCCTGGAAGTGGGAGGACGTGAGCATGGATTTCGTCGTCGGTTTACCCACCACCTTACAGAAACATGATTCTGTGTGGGTGATCGTCGATCGACTCACCAAAGTTGCCCATTTCATCCCGGTCAACACCAACTACAACGCCAAGAAGTACGTTGAACTGTACATCTCACGGATTCTATGCTTGTACGGCGTACCCCGTACTATCATATCGGATCGGGGCACTTTATTTGTGTCCCGTTTTTGGGAGCAGCTACACGCTGCCTTGGGGACGAAGCTGATCCGTAGTTCAGCCTACCACCCGCAGACGGATGGGCAAACGGAGCGGGTAAATCAAATCTTAGAAGACATGCTACGAGCTTGCGCTATCAACCACGGCAAGAATTGGGATGATCACTTGCCGTTAGCCGAGTTCTCGTACAACAATGGGTACCAAGCCAGCATCAAGATGGCGCCCTACGAGGCGCTATATGGAAGAAAATGCCGCACACCATTGAACTGGTGTGAGTCTGGCGAAAGGGTTACCTTCGGGATTGACCTTGTCAACAACGCGGAAGAAAAGGTTCGACTGATTCAAGCGAACCTAAAAGCCGCTCAATCCCGACAGAAACAGTATGCGGACCGGAGAAGGTGCCCATTACAATTCGAAGTTGGAGATCACGTATATCTACGGGTGTCTCCAATGAAGGGCGTAAACAGATTTGGGGTGAGAGGAAAGTTGGCACCCGGATTCATCGGTCCATTCCAGATTACCGAAAGATGTGGATCGGTGGCATACCGGTTGAAATTACCAGAAGCACTTTCCGGTGTGCATGACGTCTTTCACATTTCCCAGCTGAGGAAGTGTCTCAAGCTATCAACTACCGTTCAGCTGGAAGACATTGAAGAACTGCAACCGGATCTCACCTATTGGGAGGAACCGGTGCAGATTATTGATGAAAAGGCCCGAACCACACGCAACCGTACGTTGTGGTTCTACAAGGTTCTATAGAGTAATCACTCCATGGACGAAGCGACATGGGAGAGCGAAGAATTCCTTCGCACTAACTACCCGACTTTTTCACGTCGCATATCCGGTAATTTTCCACCGTCCTCTCTCTCATTTTCACCTTATAATCTCGGGACGAGATTCTTTTAAGGGGGGAGGAATGTAAGGGCCTCAGTTTTTGACACACATTTGCAGTGTTCATCACCACACCACACACCTCATTTGAGGAAGAATGATGAACACAAATGAAGAGCAAGTAACAATTATCAACATGCTCATTAGAGAACAAACTCACACATTGCAAAAGTGGTATTTCCCACATGTGATATAGATCGGCCGGACATATGAAAACTCCTACACTTTGCTAAGGATGTCCATGCCAAGTTTCACCCAAATTCAAAACCTTTTTGAGGTCAGTTTGGGTATAGTTAGGAAGAGGGCAGTTTGAAACCATATTCAAATTCAAACTGTTTTTATCCCATGAATTTAAAAGTGGAAGGCATATTCTTACTCAGCACATTTTTGTGAGCTCACACACCAATTTTCACTCCATTTGGAGTTGATCTTGACATGAGCTAAGGGGGAGAAATTCAAACTTTATTTGAATTTCAAACTGAACTTGTGCTGAAATTCATTCAAACCAAACCTCATTTGAACTTTGATCAATTCAAATGGCTCATGGGTGAATAATTTGAATTGCCAAGGGTAGTATGGGGTTCACTGTCTACAACAGTGATTAGGAGTAAATTTCAGAGGTTAAAACTGGAGGTGGGACCCACATGTCAGCCACTGCTCAGATCAAACCGACTGAGACTTTTTCACTCGGGTCGCCGAGCCGCAGCGGTGATCGCCACCGAGGCCAGCCGCCGCGCCACCAGCTGCTTGCCCACATGCGGGCGTGAGGCGGTGCAGAGCCTTCTTAAGGCGCCTGCCCCCTCCTCGGTCGAGGCACCACCGTTCTTCCCCGCAAGAACTCAGCGCCGGCCGAAAACTTCCGCAGCTCGGACTTGATCGGAGAACGCCGATCGCAGCTCCCTCCTTCCACTCCAGAGCCCCAGCAAGGTACTAGAGACCTTCCTCCATCCTCCCCATTGCTAGAATTCGATTGAAACCGATTGATATCGGCTGTGCCGAAAGATCAAATTCGGGACTTGGAACCGCCGCACCTCGGGCTCTCGTGGACAGCCCAACCAGGGCGTTGTCACGCCCGAGCCAAGGCACCCTTGGACGCGCGGGTGACCGGTGCTGCTCATCCCCGAGCCACAGCTCGAGTAGTTGCTCACCGGCAGCGAATTTCCACTTTTCCCCTTTCTGTGTCCAGAACGACCTTCGGGTACGATTCTATTTAATTCGTGCTCTAGAAAGGATTAGAGGGCCTCAAGCCGCTCTCACACGAGCTAGACACGGTAACGCACAAGTTGCCTTCACAACTCTGGGCCGGAGAATCTCTGTGCCCGACGTAATTTGAGGTCTACTAATGGCGGAACGAACGGGCGGCATCGGGCGCACGGTGAGGACCTATTTCGGGACTTCCCCGAGCTGCCTCGAGCTCATGTCGACCTTCTCTGAGGTCCACTGATGCTCCCCGACCGATTTCCCAAGTAGCTGAGGTGCTAGAGAAGTCAGCCGACATGGCCGAAGTCATTCCGAGGTGGCGGCTCGTCGCCGACCATGCTCCGGCCGTTGTCATGAGCAGCTGACCCTCGGATCCTGTTCCCCGAGTAAAAGTATGCAGGGGCGGCCAGAATCAAGAAGTTTGGAGCTGTACAGCAGCCGGCGGCGAGCTCTCCGGCGAGATCCCTCGGTGGCGGGGCGCGGGTGTCGCGAGGTTGAAGAAGGGGGTGGACCCCAGCTGTCAGCGGGAGATATTTTGAATCGGGATCCGGCTGCGGCTGGGATCGGGTGTGCTGGCGCGCAAAATCCTTGTGGGCCGCGATGTGCCATTGCCTAGGCGCGCGACGCGTGTCCCCTGGGCCCACGCGCGAGTTTAAACTTTTCCCCGATTTTCAGATTTCCTTCAAACTTCAAATCCTCATAACTTTGGCTAGAAAGCTCCAAATTAAGTGAACCAAATTTTGCTGGATTCAGCTCTCTGAGTACTTTCCAGAAAACCAAGTTTCACTTCATGAAATTCCTTATTTCCCCAGAATTAATTCCTCAAAGTTTAAAATGTTAGGAATTTTAACTGGAGAATCCTTTGGAGGAAAATCCTGAAATTTTGCTGAGATGTTCACCAAAATATCCTTGAACTACCATAAAAATTTCAGATTCATTTGAGCTCATTTAATCCACCTAATGGTGTGATTAGTGAAACTGTTCCAGAGAAAATAGAAAATGTTCAGAAACATTTTCAGAATTTTCTCTGAAATTGTTTAGCTCATATCTTTAGTTAGAGACTTCCAAATTAAGTGAGGCCAACTCCATTAGAACCCTCTGAAAATCTAGTTTTCAGAAAGTCATAGTTTGTTTCATGAAAATTCCTAGAACACCCTAAGAGTTCCAATTAAGGTCAAGGACATAATTAATTGTGGAGGGCTCAAATGAGCTTTGCTGCAATTAAAACTTGACCAAGTCTCTGTATAGGTTGTAACCAAGCCACAGTAAAAGTTTCACAGTCATTAGGTCTGTCTAGCAAGGGTTATAGACTTCACAACTTCAAAGTTAATACAAATGCATTTAAATTGATACATATATTGCTTTTATCATGTAGTCGCTAAGGTCGAGGAGGAACCCGAAGTCCTAGACTTCGTTACTCCGGAGGAGCAGCTAGCCTACGACCAAGAGCAGCAAGGCAAGCTCCAGTTTGCATTAACCTTTTTACAAATGTTTATTGTTTTGAGCACATCTTTGAATATTGTTCTGTGCATTAGAGTCTTGATTGGAAACCCAACTGCATAGCCAAGAAAACCATGGGTTGGGTTTAGGATTGAAAACCTCGTTAGCCACTGCATTGCTAGGATAGAGTAGGATTCGGTACAAGTCGAGTAGTTGGAGCTACTCGCGAGAATAGGCTAGAGGCACATTGCTCGGGTAGAGATAGCACATGATATACATGGCAAGAAAGATGAGACCAAGCGGAGAGTAAGGGCAACAGGACTTTGGGGCCTGTGTGCTATAGCTCCGCTTGTGTCGATTGAGGACCGAGCCGTGTGCGGGCCTGTTGAACAAGCTAGAACAGTACCAAAGACCTACCGGCTATATGGGAACCGGGAAACTGATGTAACTCGGGTAGCTGGTTATTGAGGCATTGCCCGTCGTTCAGAGGGTAGGTTGAGAGCTCGAGGTGTAAATCGGCTGGCGGCACAGAGATGCGCGTGCAGAGACCTCTTGCTCGGGACGATGGGACCGGTTCAATATTTGGCTCACGGGTGAAAGGTAGTCGCGTACGGCGTCCGTGATGGTTGTTGTAGGCAACGTCGAGTACGGGCGTACGTGACGGGTTGTTCGGGTAACCCTGCAGGTGTAAATCGATTATAATCGCCGCCCCTCGCGGTCAGTGAGTACCACTTGTTCACTGTACCGTGACGTAGAAAGAACAGGCTAGTCACATGTTAAAATGTTGCTGATTGAAAGCTGGACATTGACTGTTAATGATATGCTGTAGCTTAGAGCTAACTAAAGTTCTTTTCAACTTTGAGCAAAGTACATGAGAGAAATGCGTTTCTTGTTTGATTGCGGCTCTCTCATGTGCCTTAGCGTAAGGTTCTCCACAACCTGTTGCTAAAACTTGAAAGTAAGGTTCTACTAATTAGACGAGTCCTTGCAAATGATTTTTACCTCTTGTAACCCAGTACCCTCATGTAGAAGTTCCATGTTTAGGTGAGACGGGTCAGACTTGCTGAGCCTTCGTGCTCACTGCTTGTGTTTGAAGCTTTTGCAGGGTTCTATGAGGAAGGGACTCCCGAAGAGGAGACGGAACCCCAGGAGGGGAACCCCGTCGAGTGGGAGTCGTGCACGCCGCAGAGTTAGTGTGCGTGTGTGCTAGCAAGGACACGTTCAAGGGCTGAACGTGCACTTGATGCTTAGCCTACGCCCACGAGTGTAGACTGAACTTATTTTGATGTAAACATGTTCATAAACTTGTTTATGTAATAAAATTTCCGCTTCCGCTTTGTACCTTTGACGTGTGTTATATGGTGCTGTGCAACGCAGCACCCCTCAGCGTGATCCTGGCTCGACAGGACCAATGGGGTCATGTCAGCGTGGTATCAGAGCTCGCTTGAGGTTTAACACAGTACAAAGGTCTTCTTTTTCCGAAAATCCAGTGAGGAACGAGTTAGTAGCCCGTATAAGGATGTTATTAGCATATAGAAAGTGGCATATTAACCTATTTGTTATGTCGGAAAATCGTGCATCTCGGGACGTTCATGTCTTGGGGGGTGCACGTAAGCGCTGTCCACCAGTGCGCACAAGCTGAAGGGTGGAGCCCCACGGGTGGCAGGTAACCCGACCCGCTTTAGTATCCTCTACGACTCTTCATGTTGTTTGGGGTATTCGAGCAACGTCTGTCCCTGGCATGCGTGGTGCAATTTGGGAGACCCCGTCACGTGGTCTGAAACGTGAACACGTAACTCAAGGCGTGTTTGGCTTGAGAACATCCGGGCGAGTGATGACGGCCGGGTGTACGAACTGTATGGATTCCGGGCTCGGTGTGCAGCCGAGTCTGACGATTGATTGAGTTTCTGCAGGTAGCCTGACAACGAAACGGTAGACATGTAGCATCCGTGTGCGAGTGACGAGTAGTGCCACTGAACTAACGAAGCCGGCTAAGCCCGGTATAGGTTTTTCCTTTGTGAGGACGTAGTACCGACATAATCTGGTGACACATCGACGTCACACCCAACTAAATGAACAACTTCATTTAAAAACTTGAAGGTTTTGATCCAAAGTAGTAAAACTTGATGTAACTCCTTCCCTTGAACAGGATATTCAAAGTTAACAAGTTTTCAACTTATAGGATGTTAAGGACAGAGCACTCTGTTTTCAGCTGAATCAAGGCTGAAGTTAATCAGAGGTTAGAGGTTGAGTTCTTTCAAGGTTGGGGTCGTATGATACATTTCTGGAAAGCGTTGGAAGAGCTTTACAATTCTTCTGTTGAGGTCCAGAGGTGTTTCATCCCTTAACCACTCGAAAAATGCAGTAGAGTTGAAACTATCCAGAAAATAGGACAGAGCAAAGACTCTCTGTAAACTCTCTGTAAATTAAGCATAACTTCGTGCTTAAAAATCCAAAAATAGGAAATGAGGTACTTATGGAAAGCTTATGAGATGGGTTACGACTTTAACAGAAAGTTTTGTCAGATTGGGAACAGAATAACTGGGATTCTTGGATCAATTCAGTACCTAAAGAAGGGAGGTGCTGTCCAATTGATTTCAGAAATTCTGTTAACTTTGACATCTCATAACTTTTGAACCAGGACAGATCTTAGGCCAAGCAAACACTTTCTGGAAAGCTATTGAAGTTAGCTTTAACTTTGATGTTGAGCTCCAGAATTCGTTTTGCTTTTAAACTGGCCTAAATCATGTTGAAATGGAAACTGGTCGGAGCTGTCATGGTAACAGCAGATCAGCAGTCAAATTTGTTTAAAAATTTGAACTATGTTTCCAAGTTTTATGGGTTCAATGACATGTTTTATGTTATAACTCAGGGGTTTACTGTTTAAATAAATATTTGACAATTCTCAAATATATTTTTACAGATGGCAGCAGATAAACAGTTGGAGAACGGGTGGGTGGCTTCCCACTGTTCTGACCGTAGCGGCTACCCGGAAGCATTGTGGCAAATGCTCCAATATTTCGGGTACAACCAGATGCCGCAATACTTTGCCAAGGAAGAAGGCGAAGAGGGGAACAAGACGTGGACGATCCATGTCGAAGTTCCTGCAGGACCTACGCCACCCGGTTGGGTGCCATTCACCGTCACGGTGAGGGGAAGACAACCGGAAGGGATGTGGCAAGTGGCAGCCCGTGACACTATGTCACGTTTCTGCCAACTACACGTGCAGGCTATAGAGGGCACTCCATACACACTCGTTCCGGTGGAGGGACGAGCTCAGCATGTGTGGGAAGAGAGGTATCTGGAGGCAACAGACCCGAGTTGCCCAAGGTACAACCCCGCGGAGGCAAATCTCAGCCTCCAAATGAGGGCGTGAAACGCTGTGATGGACAGCCAAGCTGTTCATACGGAGCATCTCGCCACCAAGCTCAAGGAGAGCACAAGCCGTGGAGATCATTTCGAGAGTGCTCACAGCGCACTCCGCAATGTGCTCCTTCCAACGATCAAGCGACTGAATGAACAACACAATCAGTTGCGTCGTCTGAAGAAGGCAAAGAAGAAAAGCCGTGTTGACATCGCGGCGTTGCAAGAGCTGGTGCAGACCCTAACCTAGCAGAATGAGGATCTTGCTCAAGAGCGGGACGACGCTATCGAGGAAGGCCAAGGCTGGGAAGAAGACTACAACCAAGCTATGGACGAGGTGCATGCCTTGCAGGACCTCGTGCCCCTGGTATTGGGCGTACCGGTAGTCTTGGGTCTTCCAGCCATGGGAGAACCCGGAATGGGAGAAGAGGTGGTAGACCCCGAGCCACCAGCAGAGGTACCGGAGGAGGATGACCTACAGGAGGTCGAGTTCTACTCCGAGTAGGGGGTTACGGTTGCCAAGTAGGGCAGCTAGGGTAGCGTAACCCAACTTTTGTAATCGGTGACATATCGTGTAAACAGTAGCGTATGTATAGGTAGTGACGACATGAGCACGACTTCTCGGAGATCCGAGAATAATGTATCTTGTATAAAGTTTCTGCTTTATCAATATATGTGAATGTTGTGCAAATTAATCATGTGTCACTTCAATACCTACTGTTGCGTATGGAATTTTAAGTAAGATATGTGGTAATTGCTGTTGTTTTGAATTTCAGAATGACGCGTACTCGTGCCAACTCTGACGTTGGGGGTACCAGTCAAGGGGGAGAGACCTCCCAACCACCTCCCGAGGACTCCTCGGGACAGCAGCAGCAACAGAAACAGCAAACACCGCCACTGCCAACGGTTACATTGGCCGACATTGTCGCGGCAATGGCGGGCTCGCATCAGCAGCACACAGAGTTGCTGCAGACTCTCATCGCTAATACGTCTCGCCCAGAGAGACGTCAAGATCGTGAGGAGCGCCAACAGAGCTCCTACTCCGACTTCCTGGCGACTCATCCCCCTGTATTCTCAAGGGCGGATGAACCACTTGACGCGGACAACTGGCTCCGCGCCATAGAAATGAAGTTCGGGCTGCTCCAGATCAGCGAGCAGCGCAAGACTCAGTTCGCGGTCCAGCAGCTCCAAGGATCCGCGAGCGCGTGGTGGGCCAACTTCTATGCTTCACAGCCCACCGACCGAGTGATGACCTGGGCGGAGTTCCGGACGGCCTTCAGGGCCTATCATATACCGCCAGGTCTGATGAAGAGGAAGACGCAGGATTTCCTACACCTGCAACAAGGGAGCCGGAACGCGCTGGAATACTCCAGAGCGTTCAACGATCTCGCGCTCTACGCGTCGTATCACGCGGATACAGACGAGAAGCGGCGAGACCATTTTTACCAGGGGCTTAACCCGCTCCTGAAGGACAAGTTGGCGATGTTCAATCGCGGCAGCCTCAACGACATCATTGATGCTGCGATTGTTCAGGAGGACTCCGACAAAAAGTTGGCGGCGGCAGAGCGAAAGCGAAGCGCGCCGCAGAGCAGCGGAGAAGGAGGCGGTCCTTCTCAGAAGTTTCGGATGGTGAATCGCCCACCATCAGGTCCACGCTGGCAGCCACCACAGCGGTCGATGCCGTTCCGCAGTCGGCCGTACTCTTCACCGGCATTCCGGCCGGCACTGCCAGTACCACCGCAACAACAACAGTAGCAGCGGGCGATGCCGCGTGCGTTTGCACCTCCGCAACGCATGCCGGGCTTTCGTCCACCGAGTACTCCACCAGCAGCGGCCACATGTTACAAGTGTGGTCGTCCAGGACACTTCGCGAGCAGTTGCCCGGAGAGGCAAGGCGGCGGAGTGGCACCACAGTTTCCGGGGAGGAATCAACCTCGGAACCCTACTAATGCGCGGCGGGCAAACCCTAGGCCCAGCACTGTCCACCAACTTGCCATTGAGGACGTGCCAGAGGGCGAGCCAATCCTTGCGGGTATGTTCCAACTCCACCAGCATCCCGCTATAGTACTGTTTGATTCAGGCGCCACGCATAATTTTATTAGCCAAACTTTCATTGCTAAACACAGTTTGTCAATACTACCCATCGATAGTCCATATTTAATTTGTTCACCGGGTGGGAAGATTTCAGCAAGCGTAATGGTCTCCAAAGCACCATTATGCTTAGCGGGTAGAGTGTACCCCACGTCTCTCATTATCTTAGAGGGACAGAAGGTCGATGTCATCCTAGGGATGTCGTGGTTAACCCGCCACGGCGCTGTATTAGACACCGTCCTTCGAGTCGTGCACTTAAACTCAGAGGTGCACGGTTCTCACTCATTATTTCTGGACAGTCCAGAAATAAAACTTCCAAGTGTCTATCAAGCCACGACCATCAGATTGGAAGATATTCCGGTGGTCCGAGAGTTCCCTGATGTATTCCCGGACGATTTGCCGGGGATGCCACCCGATAGAGAGGTGGAGTTCAAGATTGAACTTGCACCGGGAACCATGCCAATATCCCGAAGGCCGTACAAGATGGCGCCCAAGGAGTTGGCTGAACTGAAGACTCAGCTCACGGACCTTCTGGAGAAGGGTTTTATTAGGCCGAGCTCCTCACCATGGGGCTGTTCGGCATTATTTGTCAAGAAGAAGGATGAGACGTTGCGGCTTTGCGTGGTGACGCATCGACGTCACACCCAACTAAATGAACAACTTCATTTAAAAACTTGAAGACTCGACTCCTAGCACCACCGCACGCCCCAAGAGCACAAAAAGCACCTCTCTCCACTCATTCTAAGCGCAGAAAGATTAATCTTTGAGGATTAGAGATTGGATCAAGAGAGAGTAGTGAGGATGATGATGAGGAGATGCTCCAACTAAAGGCGCTTAAGCGGAAGAAGGCACTCTCCCCCAACGGGAAGAAAATTGAAGACAAGAAGCAAAAAGAGGGTAGTCACAAAGACTACTCCCGATATCCTTTTAATTATGAGCGTTTAAATTCAAATAATCATTATTTGTCAATTCCATTAGGCAAACCACCTCACTTTGATGGAACTGATTATACGATGTGGAAACAAAATATGAAAATGCACCTTATACTATTAACCCCAGTCTTTGGCATATAGTGTGTACCGGTTTAGATATACCTGATGACGATGAAGAGCTAACCCTGGATCAAGAACAAGCTATTCATCGGAACGCTCAAGCCGCAACAGTAATCACCTCATCATTGAGCCGAGATGAGTTCACCAAGGTGGATGGACTCGAAATTGCTAAAGAAATATGGGACACTCTCAAAACCGCACATGAAGGTGATCATCATGTGCGTGAAGCCAAGATTGAAATGATAGAAGGTGAATTGGGAAGGTTTGCCATCGAAGAAGGAGAATCACCTCAAGAGATGTACAATAGACTGAAGTCTCTCATCATA